>JANTCA010002790.1:0-25845 GCA_024741275.1 Chironex yamaguchii | reverse complement strand
TTTTCTGTCGCTCGTGTATTGTAAACACAAAGCACATTCTGGTGCTAATTGAAAGAAGCTGACCTCCATTTTATTTGACTCTAGTTTTCCTTTTGTTAGGAGGACTAAAAAAATATATATATAAGAAAGGAAGCCAACAAAAAAAGAATGAAAAGCTTGTTTGCTTCTGGGTATCAGCGAAAAGGAACAAGTAATATCGCTAAGAAGAGCAGTGTAAGGACTACTTATGGGTTTATAGGAACAAGTGATGAAGTAAGGCAAACGGATAAACAGTCATCATGATAGAATTTAAAGATAGTATGACGAAGTACCTAAATGTTTATTTCGCATTTAAGCCAATAATTCATTTTGGCCCTTGTTGCGTTTGTAACAAAAAATTACTCTTATCCATTGCTTCCTTGATCACAATTACTAGACCATTTTATTTGCAGCCAGTCTAATTGTTTTCAACCAGGACCACCTGGATGCAATAAAGGCAGGTGGAGCAAGGTTTCCACTGAGGCCACATGGTGAAAATTTTTCACTAATATAATTTTGTCCTGGTGGTACATGGCGTATTGCTTTTACACGTATGTGCTCCCACGCGGAAAGATTTTGGCCTTTAGCTTCTCTTCAGTAGGAAACATTTTTTATCAAAGTCTCCATATAAGTGAGTAGCAAACGACATTGTCGTTATTCATATACAAGGACAGACATAGCCGGGGTGGGGTGGGGGAGTAACATCTTTAGGTATTTGAATATCTGATGGTAATTTGTTACTTGTCCATAAAGAAAGGAATCTAATAGCAAGATAGAGAACATCTATATAACCATATTAATTCTCACTTTAATGTAGTTGAGTAGTCTCCAAACAAAAACACATTTATTTACTTATACTAAATAATTAATATTTTAGCTGTTTGTCACGTTTCATGCTAGTAAATCAAATAAAAATCAGTAGCACTCTTCAAATATATTGGTTCATACCAACCCTCGTTCTTATATAGGGTTTTCATGAAAATTTTGCTGTCTTCCCTGTACTTTGGCATTAAAATGTTGCTTTTCTGTAACTCATTGCTGGTCAAGCAGAATTTTTTGCCAATAAATCGCTTTTGATCTTTTCAAACAGTAAAAAGCTAATAGAAACTAATACAATGAGCTCGACCAAAGTATTAGTCGTCTGTAAAAATTTCTCAGAAAGCGCTACTTGCCCCTCTTGCCCACCTACGAAGAAGGCAAGGTGACAGCTACCCCTCCAGCCCTCAGTGTAGGCGCCCCTGGTTTTAACTATGTAAATAGGTTATTTGTTTTTGGCAGTCACAGTGACATTGTGAAGGTATCAAAGCAACGTAGTTCTAGGTATTAAAGATCATGACAATTACGTGTTAGTTTCCTACGAACATTATGCCATTCTTGGCTTTGCACATCAAATTCGAGGACATTTTTCAGATTAAAACAGTCACGGTTATATCTATTCATTCAAGGTAAAATAACTCACGATTTATACACCTGGTAAACAGTTTAATGGTAAACCACAATGTGAATGAACTCCGGTCAGTTTATAGCAGCAAACTCGTCTAAATAAGATTACTCATAGTTCTCATTTGGTGATAGTTGTATAAAAATTTGATTAGAAATAATCTTAATTGACTGCATGTCTTATTGAATTGATTTCAATAACTTCCTTCTTGTTCCTTAGAAACCTCGACAAATCAATACAATCCGCAACAAAAATCTTGTTTACCTTTGTTTTTTCTGAGTTATAACACTTTACGAGCTGCTTTAATTAGTTAGTGATTTCTTCTCGACATATATCTAAGAAATCAAGGACATTGCGCATGATTCGCTATTACAAATACAAAAGCGAAATCCGAGTGCTATTCTCATCTCTCTATAAGCTTATATAGTTCCTCTAAAAGACCACATAATATCTCTTTGCTCATAATCTTTGAATTAGTGTATGATACCTCGTGCATACTTTAACCAACCAGAAAATAGAGCTTATTGCCAGGGTGCAATTCCTTACTAATAGCTACAAAGTAGTTATCATTTCTACACTCGCTCTCTTCTGTCCGCAATTGATTAAGGGTTTTATTTCTGGAAATCTCTGTTACAAAAACGTTTATCACTGGTTTGGTTGATATATCTGATTTTACTTTAACACAACTATATATATCTATATGTATACTTTCTAATATCGTGCCATTAACTTAAATCTTTGCAAAAGGTTTAGTCTTAGGTCTTAGTCTTTTCAAGCGAGGCAAATTTGCAAAATATAACCAACGAAATGTCTAAAGAAGCGAAAGATCAGAAAAATAGAAAGCTATTATTATGTGGTTCACGGTACATCTCTTGTACAATGTCAAGATCAAAAGGTCAAGTAAAGTCTCAGATATAGAAAGAAGTAGAAGTAAGCCACGTATCATCTTATAACTGCCGAAATCAGAAATTGTAGGGAAGGTGTGGTTGATGAAAAACAAGCAGCAATATCTCCTTATAAAACTTGTCTTAACAATCGTTTGGATTCTCTTGTTGTCACAACACTGGTACAAAAGAGGAACATGTCTGGAATTATACAGTGCAGTTTTAATCAATGACACCATACGTAATATGAGAACATTTGTATTAATCTAATTACCTACTTATCCTCTTTCTTCGTATAAGGGAAATAAGGCCTCGACACGTGGTCTGTTGTAATCAGTGGCAAGCCCTTCAGCAGCACTCAGGACTGCTTTAATTATATTCCTCCAACTTCTGATCTTGGTTGTGATCTTATCCCAGGGTGGTGTTCATTTCAATGACGTTTTGAAATTCTCAGTTAGTCAGTACTCAAGACAAGATATAAATGATGCAATTAAACAAGCCAGGTTGGAAGTAGTCCAGTCGAGAGGTGATTACAGACATATTGTAAATGGAACTCTCAAGGAGGTTAAGTCTCTTTCTGTTATATTGATCTCAATTTCGCATCCTGTCCGTGGCCTTGGACGGCCCAGAACTACGAAATGTTTCGCTAAGAGTAATTCCTTAGCGATAAATAATCATTCTGGGTCAGAATGTGTTCCATCATATAACATTGCTTTATCCGATGGCTTCGTAAGGTGAGTTTAAATCTAGTAATATACTAATAAGTTGTCGACGATAACTTTCCTTAAAGAAGGATTTTCAATAGAGGTAAGGTAAGATATTAGTTTCTTTGTGTAAAAATGTGGGTTGAATATAAGAAAGTATCTTATATCTTATCATTACTTCTAAATTCTACTATCCACATGGATAATGGCCTTGAGAGTTCCATGCTAACACTACACTGTTTTTTCTTTCAGCGACCTTATTGTGCACTCAAGCCGTGAGGGTAAATGCAAAGGAAAATAAGCCTTCGAGAATGCTATAATCTTGCATTTAGTTTGCTAAATCAAGTATAAACTGGCATAAACGTTTGCTGAAATAATTTTTTGTTAGCAAAATTCTCGACGTAAATAAAAACTATTTCATGTCATAGTGAGCCAGATTTGCTTGTAACGAAAGAATTAGATCTCATTTGCTTCATTTCTTTCTTGCCCATACCTCTGTCGGTGCTTAAATTGACATTGACGAGAACGGCCTTGTCAACAACAAATCCCAGTCTTTCTCTACAATTGTCAAATTGTAAGAATTCTAATAAATGTAATCTCCTAAATCCTGCTGATATACTTGACTTGTTGGGTCACTGACGCAGACTGCGTAAGGCTAAAAGGAACCCACCATTGTTAGTCTGTTGCGAATGTTCTGACATTGAAATGTCGCGACAGATGAGTGATCACCTTCTCCCATGTAAACAGCCTTAGATCGTACACTACGACCTCAAGTGCAGTGAATGAATCCAATTAAAAACTGAAGATATTTCAGCAGCAAGGAGGTCTTCATGAAATCAGCGGGAATTAATCTGCGTTAATGATAAAGGTTTGATCCTATTTAAGGCCAACTCTCTCATATTTTCAGGGGGAATACAAGATCAAGTACTTTGATCGGGGACAATAAGGTACAAAATACTTAAACACAAAAAAGTTATTAATGCTGGATTACTATGTTTTGATGCAAATAGTCCGAATGTCAAGAACGTGAGCTTGTGTAGCGTGACACAAACTTCCGCAATAGTACAGAACTTTAAGCGTTCAATGTGAAAAATTTCTTAATTTGTGGCTCATCACGAAGCGTCGTTATATTTTAGTGCATACAGTTTATCAGATATAATTGCTCAAATTCTGCTATGTACCAGAGTATCAAATGGTGCGAAAACTGTGCCATTGACACTTACTTAAGGATAAAAATATCTCAAAAATGCATCAACAAAGACTCACTCGGAAGACTGAGAGTTTCATTGGCATAAAATCTTTACAAGCATGTATAAGATTCCATGATGATCATTTTCTTATCATCTAGATAGCTAAGGGACTGAATGACCATAGAACGCACATTTGTCATCAGAGAGATCTTTGACCCAGAATGCTCTAGTTTTGGTCCAATTAAGAATAGTTGACCGGGTTTTTAAACAGAGGGAACGTTTCGATCTCACTCTCCCTCGTACTCTACCTCAATAAGTCTTGGTTCAGAGTGATAAAAATTTACAAAATGGAAACCAGAGAATTGGAATGAAATGTATGCAAAGTGTGGATGTAGTGAGGGTGTAAACATTTGAAATCTTACCTCAGTTTGCAGAAAATAAGGAGTTTTTAGTTGCTTACAGTGATATATTTTATATCGTGTACATCAGTATTTTCAAGGACCGGAAATCCGTATTTTCCTGTCATAGTTTTTTGAGTAATTTGTCTGTAAGTTCAAGAAATTACTCGTCTCTCATTTAAACCCACAACATATTCGATAAATGTTCTTCCTTATACTCGCATGTTTTATGTTTCCACCGGATTCTGAATTTACTGCAGGGACCTCACTTATCGGACTATGGATTATCTCAGAAGTCAAATGTCGTTTTTTCCTCCTGAGATGACTACACAACATCGTTCTTTACATCTGGAATTTCAGAGCATTGGGATCTGGCCTCACTTATAATGTGACATTATGATGACACAGTCTTCAGATTCAAGCTCACTCAATAGGTAGTACATGCAACAACTCGAGTGTCCATGCTAGTAATGAGCCTTTGAAAATATTGCCTTCCAATTTGGCAGCAATTTCAAAGATTAAACAAGTAATGAAGGAATATTTTTATCCGGGCATTTTTAAGCGAAGAAAATAGAAACGAGTATCGAATAAGTCGACCTTAGAATTAAGAGCGAAGACGGAGAGTAGGACTGAAATGGTAAACATAAAATTTGACTGACGATTATCTTGAAAACGCACGTTGGCCAAAGATAAGGAAACTTCATGCAAAATGGAGCATCGTAACTGGTAAAAATATTCTACACTAAAGTAATTTATTATCAATTAAGAAGGAAAATTTATATGCCTATAACCTCAATTCTCTCGCACATTAGGTTAAAGGTTAATAGTTGCCCGGTAATACTTCAGTTTTGTAACCTTCAAGAGTTAGAAGATAAAAATGTGCAAAAGTGATAATAAAATGACAAATAACGAGTATGTCTTTCCTTGTGGTTCTTTGCAGCTGCGCAATTCAAAAGACTTGCTAATTGTAAATATCATGTACCTTTACGCATGCTCAGAATTAAACGTCACAAGTTCTATGCTGTGTCCTCGTTAAGGCCGGTCTCCACTTGAGCGCGCGGTTCAAGCGACCAAAGCAATCTATTGTTCAAAAGATTAGATACTGCGCAACGTTGTGTTTGTCGACGATCAAAATTTGCGCGCGTGGGTGTTGAAGCAGATTCAACTCTTGCAAAATCGCTTTGATCGCACCAATCAGTTTCGTTAATAAACAATAACGTTCGTTAATAAACGTACCATCATTTGGTGGTCTTCGCTATACAACAAACAAGATAGCGGATAAAGGGTTGAGAACTAGATGTTGAACACCAAAGAAGGGTATACTGAACTGGCTTTCATAATGCTCCAAAAATTCAACTCAATTCTAAATGCATTTCAAAGGTAACGTAAGCATTTAGCAAACATCGAGGAAAGATTTCTGGATTAAGGAACTTTGCTTGTAAGACCAAAGAATGAAACTCATCTTTCCGTTTGCGATCAGAATATATCAGAAACGATGCTCTCGAGGTCTATTCCTTCTCAAATAAATATCAGGAAGTAAGAATAACTTCTTTCTCATGTTTTTCTTTGCAGCTTGCATCTCCGTTTTGAAAAATTTATAGTTTAGATTTGTGCGCGCGTGTCAAATATGGTCAACTGGAGATTGAAACGCGCAATCACAGCGCTTATTGTTCTTAAAACAATAGATCGCTTCGGTCGCTTCGAACGCGCGCTCAAGTGGGGCCGGCCTTTCGCCAGAGTTGCTGCTCATCTTAGTTCCAGAACTGCTCAACTTGTACAGTCCTCTAGACTCTCAAATGTTCAAAAAATAATACAACCTTACTTTGTAAATGACTTCATTTAGTAAAGGTTGCAAGTTGATAAATACTGATTAAGCACTTCCGTGATTGAATGAAATAAAAAATATTGCTTTCGGGGGTAAAATTTTACTTGACAGTCCGCTAAAGTAAAAACATGAACTATTGCAAAGATAAGAGGCGATTTGTGACGCTAATAATTGTTTCTAGAAGTTATCGGAGCCGTTATTGTATCCCAAAATACCTCAGTATGTACAGTGCAGATCGATTTTCAACAATAAATGTTATGAAATACATTTCTCCTAAAAATAACGAAATTTCTACCGTAAAATGATAACAGCTAATGGCACCACATTCAGGATTTGAATTTGATGCAATGCAATTTCCATTTCCTGTTTATAGTTGATCAGAATTTAAAGAAGGAGAAACTGATGACGAGAAATTAACCATGAGGCACCATGAACAGTCAGTGTAAAACTTATAAGATGTCTAAAGCTATCTAATGGAAATGGATAACAATGATTCTCATTGCAATGATAATCATGATAATTATATTGTTAATGGAAATAGTCATTATGATAAAATGGTTTCTGTTATGCTTTTATAACAAAAACCATATTTATCTTACGTTAAGCTACTTTAAAGTCATTGAGTACCTGAACATATGTATCTGTAAAGTTTAAAACAATGTTATTTGGGAAAAATGTTATCTGTGTCTAAATTTCCCCAAAATGCACTCCCCACTTGAAAGTTGCATTTAAAGAAAGACACTCATAGTAACAACCATGATTGCAGTTACAACAGACACATTAAGCACATTGAAGCACTTGGATTTCAAAGACAGAGTATCCCATTCTGTTGCAACACAAGGTCACAATACATTTTCCAGATTTCAAGGCGCCATCATATAGACAATCTGCTCCTGACAAAATGATGTCTCACTATGTCGGTACTATGGGAATATGCCGCTGAAAAGATGAGAAAAATCATTTTATCTCAAATGGAATTATTTAAGATGTATATACCAGCCTAGAGCATAATGTTCGATTTACTTTCCACATTTTCGCTAGTAACGTATGTCATCGTCTTAAAAATTCCTCTCGTTTCCAATAAAGGTGTCTTACTGCTTTCTCTATGCAGTTACCTGTTCCCCCTGCATTTAAATTTACTATTTGCAATAGAGCAATGGTGGGACCAATGAGAGTTATAACCTTCTTATGACTCATTAAATCGTTATGGTAACTGAATTTTGGACAGTTACCTTAATATACAGTATTGTAAAACATCAAAGAGCATTGATTATCCACTGAAAGTTTCGTAATAGTTTGACCGACGTTTAGGACTGTAAGATCGTTCACTTTGATTCTACCACTCAAAATGTACATTTCTTACTAACAATGTCAATTTAACAGTGAACATTTTCCAGGACACCCGATTGCAAACTTATAATTTAGGACATGCAAAATTGACGGGCGTCTTCTTAGAGATGTCCTGGTAGAGGCGCTGAGCAACAATTGCAGCAAATAGCAATTACGGATATAGAAAGGCTTATCAAGCTGAGAAAATTAGGAAAATTTATCAAGTTGAGAAAATTAAAGATAATATTATCGAATTAAAAAAATAACAAAAACAATATCAAATTTAAAAATCAGGAAATACATTACCAAATTAAAAATATTAGCAAAAACATTACCAAATTAAAAAAATTACAAAAAATGTATCAAATTAAAAATATCAAGAAAAGCTTTATCAAATTAAGAAATTAATAATGGCTTATTAATAAAGCCACTGAGTACTACTACAACGAAAATTAAGGCCGCCATAATCTTTAAAGGAAAATTTTTGTACGACCTCAGGTTACTTAAATCTCCAGTTAGGTAAGAATAAAAACGTCCGATGCACTTAAAATCTGCTCTTAGATGCGCTTATATTTATGAAAATACGGATATAGAATTTTGGAGCTAGACTTCGATGATGTTTGATTTCGTGAAAGCCAGGAAGACAACAAATATTAGTAGTTTCTTATCCTATTGAAAAACAACTTGAAAAGAAACCTCATGAGAACAATTTGAAACACATTGCATGTGGATCATATATTCTGAGGAAGCAAGTCTCATGTTAGATTTAAATTCTAAATGCTTCCTTCTTTAACGCCACTTTCTATTTGGCTATTCAACTAGGTTTCCAGTTGTCTATTGGTCATTAGATGTTTATCTGAGAGACCAAGGAAACCGTTTTCCAGTCCAAAGCCTTAAATCACACATGATGTTTGAAGGAGGATCAGAAACTGATATTGTTGTTAAAGCCAAAATATTGACAATGTTTAATTTACGAGTATTATTTTCTAGTTGCTGCTATAGAAGGGTCCCTTAACGTCAGTGAAACATGCTCCTAATAGCTGTTCATAGTGTCCTTTTCTACCTTCTGTTCGCTAGTAATATCTTTCTACGATATCAAAGATCACTTATTGAAAGCACTCCTTTTACGAAGAAATAATCACTCTCTTGTTAAAAGAGATTTGTAAGACAGGAGAGGGAGTATTTTGCTGACTGCCTATTTAAAAGAGCATCGTTGTATTATAAAAGTCCCTCATATTTATAGTAGCTTAAACATTTTCATACACAGTTTGGAAATGGTGATCGATTTTTACCTTTTAGCATAGTCAACTTTAGGTAACAATATAATAACTACTGTATAGTGGAATAAACATTATAGCCAGGCTATTGAATAAATGACTTACATTTATCTTAACATGTTAAGAAGCCCACAAATCACCTTATGCATAGAATGGTCTCTCTGTTCACACTTTTCGCTAAGCAGCTCACAATTTGAATTCTTTAAAATAATATAAACTATTAGTTTTTATCTTTTCAAGCAGTTAACATTTGCCATACAAAAGTAAAATTATCAAGTCAACATTCTAAAATTAATTATTTTCAGACTTGCTTTACACTTCTACTTCACATCATTAGATATTCAAACAATTCAAAATCAAGAAACTAGGACTGATACTTCAGACGCGATGGCTGTAACATTGCTTCTAGAACATAAACGGATGGTTTAGTTTTTATTGATTAAGATTTCTTATGTAAACAATTATAAGACTGAAATTGTCTTGAAACTACTATAGAATTTCCAAAATAATAAAGGAAAGTCCAACAATGTTCAAGGATATACTCAAGCCTTGGTTGGATTGTTTATACAAAATGTATAGACAGACAAGTGTAATAAAGCCCATGTTGATAAACTCTGATTTTAGGAACAAAAGACGTTTTTAGTGTTAAGACAAATAGACGTGGTGATGTTCATTGTCCTTTTTAGTTAAAAAGTTGTGAGCATAAGTAGAGCTTTGAAAATATTCAACATTCAACCAGACTTTGAATTTTGATAGAACAGGAAGGAAGCAGCTTTAAATGAATTGAACAAAATGGTCTTAGATTAAAAGATTACAGTAATCATCAAAAACAGCCTCAAAAATGGGGAATAACAGTGATACCCTTCAGTTTCAACGTTCTTTCACTTAAGATAATAAATAATGTCTTTGTGTTTTATAATTGCTAGTAGAATGGGGATTATCTCCTGGGGTTGGGCTTTTAATAATCAATTTCATAGGTACACAGACAAAGAAGGTAGTGAACATGATTCTCTTACATATAGACCTAAATGTTAATACGGATATTTTTTGTCAATAGACGAAGGTTTTTATATCATTTGCACTTGCGTGAATATATTTACAGGACCCTTTATATTTAATACATACTCTATAATAATACAAACTGTTTACCAAGGACAAAGAAACATCTTATGTTAGCCTAAAGTCAGAATTGCAGCTGAATCTAAAATATGGCCATACCAAGCGATATCCCCTTGCCACGTTCGTCTGGTTCCCTTATATCCTGAATAACAAAGGTTCTGCTACAACGTGAATCCAAAATGTACATGTGTCGTCATCTATCACACCCTAGTAAACCCATTGTTAGCAAAAAATGTATGAAGATGCTGCCACAAAAATTACAATATTCGTAAGGAATGAAATTTATTCCGATAGCATAATCATGTTTATAAAATATTAGCTTGACATATATTATGCTTGCAATTGGAGTGCCCAAACGTTTAGTCAAGCACCTGCATGAAAAACAATACACTCTAGTAAATTCTATATTTGAATTAAAGTTGTAGTTGTCTAAATCATTATTTACATTTAAAAAGCCGTCAAAGGTTTAGTTTTCTGTGCAATAAATATTGTTTATCAATATTCAATTGACATATTCTTGCGAAAGACTGACTGCTCATTGTTATAACGCTGGGCTACTCTATGTTGCCCTTTATCATACCTCATGTAGTAAAGTTGCTGTTCTTTTTATCCTTTTCTAGCTATACGTAATGAGTCGACAATGGTTTTAGAAGATTACTCAAATTAGGTAAGGTTACGCTCTGTTGTAGTGAGGCTTTGATAACATAAACAACAATAACATCACATACGGTTGACGAAGGATGCACGTGGCACTAAGAAAACATTGACCAGGACACAGGGAAGAATCTTCGTCTCATGAGCTTTGACCACGTGTATATTTCTAGCAAACCAGAATAGCAGTCTTAATCATGGGGAGTATCTTGACTGGTGAGCATGTGTGCTTTTGTCAGTACCTTTCTTTCGCCGGCCTTACAACAACAGAGTGCCCATGTGACATTAAGTCATGTATACAACTTAATATGCAAATATAGAAAGCACTCTAATCCTGCAATGTGTCCTCATTAGTTACTGTTACTTTTTCCACGTCACATACAACCCAAAACTCTAGAAATGTGAGTTACACCCCCTGGTCCAGTTATGTTAAAGGACAACGGAACAAAAGAGTTACTGTTACACCCCTGTGTACAAATCAAAAAGTTGGTCTCTGCCACACCCACTTTTGTCTGTGGGCAAGGTGTTAGGAATCGTCCAGGTTCCATTCCGCGAGTTCTATCCAGAAGGAGACCAGATGCTAGACAGTGTGGTCATCATCCAAATGATTGACCCAACGTTGCTAGTGACAAAAAGATCAAATTCCCATGTGTCCATGAAATTTAATGTATACCAAAATTTTATGCACCTTTAAATGAATAAATTGGTCTATTGGTAAAAAAAGCATCTCAGATTAAACATCCATTCTACACCACGAGTGAGGGAAAACGTGAAACATACGGTGAAAGAGTTAAGAGAATAATCCTTTGACAAGATTATTAATGTACAGTTGCTTTCTATCAATACAAAACACAATGCAAATACGTACAATCACAGTTGGTTTCAGTCTATATGGTTATCTCGACATTTCTTTCATCTGAAAAACTTTTTTCGGATCAATCTCGAGAGCAATATGTACAATTTAACCATAATTAAGAAAGAGTCACACGGGTTTTGCAGTACTTTCGTTGTAGGTACCATCAACTCGCCTACCTACGCAATTCAATCTTAAAAATCAAATACAATCCCCTATTATTGTGAAATATTAATTTTAACGCAGTTGGAAAATGACAGTTAGTTCTACAAAGAAAACGTAAAACATACGAATATGAGTTTAGAAAAACAAAGCTATTTGTAGGAACGAACTATTAACTGCAAGCCGATCACAAAAAGACTTCCAATTACAGTAAAAAGGCAAGATAGGATAAGGTTTCAAGAAAAAAACATTAATTCTATTTATCTGGATATTAAAATTCATCGGGTAATAGACGTCAGGATTTACAACAAAGCCCACAAATTCAGCATTTTCAGCTTTAACAACGAGAAAAGCAGACAATAGCATTAATGAGGCTAACTTGCTGTACTCTCGAACTTTCACCTTTTCGATCAAGAAAGAAATGTTTTTAGTATAATGCTTCTTTCGAGAGTTGATTGGTTATACGTTAAAAATACGCGAGTATTTGGTGACTTCTTGACAGACGCGATGTGGATGGTCACAGAAAAACATTAGGTTTAACAGCATCAATTCTACTGTATTTAAGCGCATTTGACAAACACTTTAGGAAAACGTTAGGATTCGACTCTGACCGCTTCATTTCTGAAGATAGGATACGCTGTTAGGATTTGACTTATTGATGACTTGAATACGTGTGAAATAGAAAAATAAGCTGCTGTAACATTTATTACATAAAGCATTATCAAATAGTAAGCAAGAGTGTACTCGCATTGAAGACTGCACAACTGAGAAATGAATTGGTTGAAAAGAGAGGAGAAGGATTCCAAATGTCCTGTGTCAAGCATAAATAACAATTGATAACATTAACGAACTGCTTTTAGGAAAAAATGTATTTGTCTAGCAACGAAGCGATTTATTAACTAGGAAATTGTAAGTCAAAAACGGTCATTGATTCAATTTTATTGTACCCTGTATAGGAAAATTATAATGTGTGAAGCAAATTGAGGATCACATTTTCCAAACCAAAATATGCTAGACAATAACCAAGTGTTATCACAGTTGATATTTCGAATAAGGGAAAATGAAAGTTCTTTCAGACCAACGGATCGCAAACTGAGGATGTCAACATCGATGCGGGTTTCCTGCGAACATCTCAGATTGGACACCGGGCCTTACTTCTGATTTAGCACAGAATTTTTCCTGCCTCACATTAATGCGAAGGCAAGTCTACTCTTATCTTGAAAGCAAAGCTATATATTACCATCACTCGTATCATTTTGCACATCAAATTCTAGTTGGCAAGTGTAACTTTTTATCTTTATACCAGGACATTAGCAACTCTGGTTTTGACCACAGAATGCCTTCCTTTGCTTTTATGTTTATTTGCTTGCGTTTCCAAACAGAGATTTGGATAAGTTATGGACAAATCTCGAAAATATTATGAAAGGAGGGAAATGGTACCACGACCAACTATTTGGATTTTGAAAGTATCCTGATGACCGTTTGCGCATTACGAGGGAATACTGCAGTGGAATTGTAGTTTCTCCAAGACTAATCTAGACTTAGGTACGGTACAGTACCTGCCAGAATAAGCAACAAAAAATCTGTCGGTTAACCTACAGAAAGGCCTTTAGGGGCAAGTCAATAATGGCAGACTGATCCAATAGGTCAAATTTTGGTTTTTTAAAAAACCATGTCATGTGTTTATTATTGAAAAGATAATTTTACACAACTATCCCATACAACGTATGTGCTAACAAGAATATGTCAAAAATAAATGGCTGAAAGCTCAAGTACCACTAGCTTAATAAAAGATTGCAGATTATATTTATCTTCCCTAACGAGTTCTTAGGTTTAGTTGTTTAGGCGCAAAAAGAAACTGCAAAATAAGCTGCAGGAAATTTGGCCAGTTGAACAGCATTAACCTGCAACATGTGCGTTTGAGTTTCTGCATGACATGTTTTATATCTTAACTTGTGTCGTGTTACAAAACCTAAACAAATTTTACCGTCTGATTTTATTTACAAGTTTTCGTAGCATCTCTTTTAAATTGTTTGGTATTGGTAAAACTCGTGCTCACCAATGCATATCTTGTTGCGAATTTAGCTTTTGTGCGCGTCATTTCGTTATGATCGTATTTATCTGTGACAAGAAATAAAGTGTGTCCTGTACGAGGAAAGTTTTGAGAAAAAACAAGCTTTGAAGATCAAGAACGAAGATCCAAAGCCAAATGTAAAAGGCCCCCAAAAGGATTTAATTGACTTGCACAAATATTCAATATTCTTTTACTACCTTTATGCAATTAAGCAATAATTACTACTCTGCTTAATTGTCATTATTCAATCAGTATATTGAAATCTTCACCCTTTGATCGCGGTACTATGACATGCCTTTGAAATTAACTACTCAGTTCGTCTTCTTTCATTTCTTGCTAATGGCTTGATTATTGTTCTTCAAACGTCGCCAGAAATTTTATATCATAACTGTAATTTGTTACCATTTGCAACGGATATAGGCTCTTGGGGAAAACTTCAATCTAAATTCAGTCATAAATGTGTTTCTTTGTAGAACAGAAGTGTCCATGTTCATTTTGACGAGTGACTGCAACTGAAATCTTTGACTCGCTGAATGTCTTCCACGGCTACTCCAAATATCAACTGATATCAACGGAGTCGTACTTCATGGTTTGTAGTAGAGGCAAGAAGTAATTCATCAACAGTTCAGTATACTTGGACGTAAGCAGAGAAAGGGATGAACCAAAATAATTGTGCATTTTTGTTTATGTTCACGAGATTAAATCTTATTAAAGTTACAACTCGCAGGCAATAATTTGAATGCTTCAAATTAATGATAGTACCATGTTCAAAGAGTTCCTGCATAGAGAGCTTTTGCTCTTGTTTTGAAGCACAAATTATTTCTGAAAATATTTATACGACAGACTGCACATTAATCTGACAGGTGCGAAAAGCATGAAGGAAGTTTAGCTTCGCCTCATCAATCCACTACCAAAAACCATTGTGCCCTAGAATCTGACCTATGCGAATACTATGTTAAGACACGGCTATCGATTGGCCCTTTTTATCTTTAATGGTTGCTCTGATGAACACAGGAAACTGACACCATCAAAGAGCTCCTCGATGAATGTAAACGTAAAAAGATAATCAAGAATAGCAATGATCGCTCTCTACACACTCGTGATGAGAAGAAATACTTTCCCGAGTTGAGTGACCATCTATGTTAAGCCAAATATGTTGCATCTTGATTTTAACTCGTTTCCGCAAATGTTTTGGCTTAAATGATCTGTCCGCCATGATTGATTTTGCGACACAAGGTATTACTTAAGGTCAACTGGGTTTTTTAGTCACTGTATAACGCGATACGGAACAGGTGTGGCACATTTATGCATCACTTCTTCATTAGACTTTGCATCAACGTTTTTGTTATCTAATTATACTGTAATACGATTCTCCTTGGAGTGACAAATTGGTCTTAAAATACGAGGGCTTCATCGAATTAGAGTTTATAAATATAAAAATTGCACATGGTGTAATAAAATACATTTCAGGAATGTTATAGCGTATAACACCTAACACAGTCGTGTACGGAAAAAATATGAGCCAATAATGGTAATTTGAAATCGGCCAAATATAAAAATTCCTTTAGATTTTGCAGAAAAATATAGACCAAATACTAGATTGGACCCCAAATACGACTTAAGATAAAAGGACAGCATCCCCTACACAGCCGCTCTATTCCTGATCCACGACAAGTGCATGAAGTTGTTTGAAACCAGTCGCATGACAGCAATCAGAACTAACTACAGAAAGTCAGTACAATCTCTACGAGACAATATGCGCGTTAATAACGTGAATCCCATTTGGTTTGAACAAGTCATCTCAGGCTTTGTTCTGACTAATGTTCGGGGAAGTCCCATCAATCATTCATATTGCAAAAGAGATTTTAAAAGGACTCACGGGAAACTTTACACGACAAAAAAGAAAGATACAAGATGCATATAAGGTTTCTATTAGTAGTCAAAATTATAGTAGGAATGTTGACAACCTAAGAATATACACAGAAAATTATAGCGATATTATATGGGATGATTACGATAAGATAAGGGAGATGAGTAAAACTGCTAAAGACAAATTAACCCGCCTTTAATATCTTAAGTCCAGATCCAAAACCGAGAATAACGATTCACACAGAACTACAACCAAGGTAAATTTCCACTGCATTAAGACAATAGATTGCACAATACAGAGCCGAACAATGGCTTAAAATATGCACCAATAGAAAGTTTGTTGACATACCTGTCACAACCACTAAACGATAACGAGGCCTGTAACCCTGAGGTAGACTATGCCCCACCAGACACCATCCTGGTATTTCGAGGTCTCGGGGTTTTAATACCTCTTTGAAACATATTTATAACAACTCAAGAAGGAAAGCAGGTTTAAGGAGAACGAGTATGCTCTGCAGCAGCTGATAAAAATATTGGGTTGCTTATTTAAGAGTTTTTGGTTCCACAGAGTGCTAATTATTGCAAGCTTCAAGTTTACTCACATATTATTACATAGCACAAATTAGAGAAAGTGATTGCAAAAGTGGAGTCTGTATCCAACGTGGCATCGTCTTTGAGCCTCCTTCAAGTCAGAGACAATTTATACCCTCTTGCGTCTAAAAATGAGGACTGTGTTTACTTTAACTGAGAAGCTCGAGTGTGTTATTTCGTTCTTCTTAAGGAAAATAAGAAATACGTGGCACACGTTTTAGTTTGTTTTAAGGGTTTTTTTCTAAGTTTCAACAACTCGGTGACCAAATTTTGTTACTTTGATGCTCTAACAACAAAAATTAACGTGATAGTAAAATGTTTTTGCTCAATATCTATTTTGATAACGATTTTTTCATTACTGACTTCATAAAATAACGCAAGAAGAAAAATGACTATAACTTTGTACACTGAAAAGTCGCAGAAGGATCATTTTTTTCTCTTAAAAGGTAGACGCTCCTAAAACCAATAATAAAAATAACGACTGATTGCAGTACGTAGATTACATCACTTACATACACTCGCCACATACACTCACCATCTTTGTCAGGACTCCATTTAGCTTAACCGGGGCCTGAATAGCCTATGGCTAATCTAGGCAGTTCGACCCATCTCCTTCCTCGCTATGCTACCACACCTTGTGATTCTTTACGCCTTGAAATATATAGCTGGCAACGTTTTCCATGCTTTGCAACATGTTTGACGGTTGACTCCAACTACGATTCCAGATTCGAGGCCTTTCAATCCAAGATCGAGCACTCGACCAATCACACCACAAGTAAAAGGCAAACAAAAGGTAGATAACATAACCATTATACACATCAAGATTATACATAGGTATTGGTTCTCTCTCATTTGTAAATGTTATAATGGTATTCTCGTACGCTTGGCACATTATAAACAAACATAATACGCCTTCATGCACAGAGTTCTCGCTTACTATTGCACCATTAATAACAAGAACTACAGTTTAAGCCCAAAAATAAAATTTGACAATTTTGAAGGAACGCTAAGTACAATTACGGGTAGTGATATCAAATCTCCTATTTTGTGTCAAAGACTTAAAAATTTTCTCGTGTTCTTCAGTGGTAGTCGCTACACTAGTGTTCAATTACAGATTATTTTCGTCGAAGTCTAAATCTACATCGTCGACATCGTCCAAATCAGCCTGTAAAGAGAAAATTGGAACCAATGGATACTAAGGAATAATGACTTCCTGAAGAACAAAGGAACATTACATGCCATGGCAATGCCACGATATAAATAGCAATGGATAAGCATGGCACGAAACATTTTGGCAACGAAAAAGTCTCATGGGACGGTACAAAACGAAAAAATAGGAAAGCATGGCGTTGGAAAGCAAAACATGGCATGGCATTAACTGGTAAAGTAAGTATTGGACACAACGGCATCATATGAAATGGCACAGCCATAAAAATTCTAAGGAGTCATAGAATAACTACACAGTTTCAATTGTACAATTATTTGTAGATATTCATGACGACTAGAGAGGAAAATGAAAAGCACAAAATACTGTTTACATAAATAAACTTCCGACTAGAAACTTGAAGTCAAAGAAATTATATAATCAAAACATACTAATGGAATGGTCCGGTACACCTTCCAATGTACGTCTTTTAATAATAGCTTAGGACTGCTGTAATATCCATGTTTATCAGTATTGGAACTGGAAAGTATACTCGTCTCAAGTGTGAGTATCATAAAATGTTATAAATTCAGATTTTCACCAAAGAAAGATACCGACATTGAAAATAAACTGTATGGCAAGTATTCTACAAAAGAGTAAAATGCACAAAATACTAAATACAGAATTGGGTGATCCTTGATCTAACATTTGTTAGTCTGAAATAAGAAGTGAACGCAACACATTAACATGGAAAGTTAAAACTACATTGAAATCAACTTGCACAGTAAAAATATAACCACAGCCTCAGTGTAAAGAGTCCTAAGCACTCTACGTCTGTTCTCAGTCACGGACCCTTTTTAAGCAAGAGCTATCACGAGGGAATGATTTCCGTAAAGATAATCCTAAAGTGGACTACGTGTGTTTGTGCATGTTTGATCGTCAGAATGAAGACGCTGAGAGAGCAGAACCTAAGAATAAAAAAGTTTCAGTTTTCAATCCCATATGATAAAAGAAGTGTTATTGTTGTTAAAACTGCCCTGAGTCAAATCCGACGCGTCGACCTCGAAGTAACGACGATAAAAGACGATCTACTTACATTGTCAAACTCTCCTTCAAGGTCACTATCAATGTCAATATCCTGCAAAAATAAACCATAATACATTCATAAACAGAAAACCTACAAGCATGAATGAATAATCGAATCTGCTAAATTAATGTTGTGGGGTAAAATCAAGTCAATGAATCTCACAGCAGACAGTCAATATTGGTGATTATGCATTCCCTCCGTCAACAAGTAAAACAGGTAAAGCACAGAGGCATGAAGTGATGTGGTGCTAAATCAGGGCTTGGCAATGATGTATCACCAATCACGGAAAGATATTTTAGGTATTCGTCAATGTGATCAGGCACTCAAAACAACATACAATCACTACTTGATGTAGAGTTTTGACCAGAAATATTTAACCTGTGAAACGACAGATATTTCTACATCATTGCTTAGCTAGGGGAATGGGGTCAATGACTTTTAACTAGCTACACACAAGTACTGGACATTAATTCGGCTCGAACAGGTGATTCCGTTAAAAGGATACAGTGTCGTCTTGTCATCAAGCTTCACACGTAAGTCACACTGACAACTGAGTGACTTGCCAGATTAGGATAAATGTTACCCTCTGGGCTATGAGATACTTAAATAACAGGAACAAATTTCTTTCACAGACTCTCAGTCAGAACCCAGGGCCGAGTTCTTGTTTCATTAGTAATCTTAACCAGGTAGTAGTCTAGTAGCCGGGATATCCATGTCGGGTTGTTCCTGATGGATCCAGGGTAGCAGTATCACGGTATACAAAATTACTAGTGACACTGTATTGCTGCTTTTGTCTCAGGATAAAGGAGCAAAAAGACTTTTTAGACCTCCACAGTAGTAGAGGGAAGCCAAACAAACATTACAAAGCATAAATTTGCTTACTGGACTCTCAGATCGATTGTCATACTGTTTAACGGCAGCATCTGGAGGTGTGTCTGTGGCTTCTATCTTTGGTAGATCTGCAGGTGTTGGCTGAAGCGGTTCTTCGCCCTTAACTGGCGTGAGCACGTCCGTAGTCAGCCCAAGTAAATCCGCAGGAACTCGGGAAGGTAGTCTAACATCCCTGTTCCCTAAATCGAGGGCTTCAGTCGATGCCTGTTAAATAGAAAGCAGTGGTATTGGATGATAACCTTACTGTACCTAGCTCGATATATTAAAAATTGTACAAGCAAACGATTAGTAACTGGATAATATTTCAAGCATTGATGAGTTTCGCAGTTGACCACTACGACATTGCAAAGTTAAGTGTGGAAATATGATATATTCTGGCTAGTCTAACTTAAAGTAGTAAATAAACACACCAGCGAATGGATTACCGTAAATACTCGAATTAGTCCCCTGGCGGCTTATTTCTTTTTGATATTTTTGGATGGAGGCTTATCCAAGGGGGCCTTATCCGAGGGGGCCTTATCCGAGGGGGCCTTATCCGAGGGGGGCTCATACGAGAGGGAAGCTTATAAAATTATCTGAAATATGCTACATAAGAAACTCGTTGTCAAATTTCTTTCTTTTTAATATCAAAATCTACAAATAGTTTTAAAAAGTTAGTCTATAATTTCTACGATTGATTCGGTAAATAATTTCTACCCACTTCTTCCTACCAATGTTTTGATATGAACAACAAAGTGAAATTTACGGCTCAAATACAAGGACATGATGCATATAAGGAAACGTAACGTAAAAGAGCTGGTGTGCCATAAGGACGATCGGGAAGAGGCCAGTAATGTAAATTGTGTTTTCAGTCACCATGCAATGAAAAATGCGAGCAATAAATTGGTCATATTCCAGTTCAAATTTCTCAACTAACAAACTATTTTCTCGATGCTGCAAATACAAACACCATGATTGCTGTCGTTACTGAGAAAAGAAAACAAGAAACTAGTTTAATCGCGCGAAGTATATTGCATACACAGAGAAGCAGATAGATGCCCAGATGTTGGTGAGAGACCTCATGCGAGTCAGTAAAACGTTTATGAGCATGTATCATTTGTGTCAATGCCAAATGCATCATTGCCAAATGCATGAATTTTTCGTGTTAACTCGATGAAACGTGAATGGGAACCTAAAATGGCAAAAATCAACATGTTAACGGCCGGGGCTTGTTCGAAAGGGGGGTTATTGACAATGTGTATAGTTCTATAATTCTAGGGTGGGGGCTTATTCGGGGGAGGGGAATTCGAAGAGTTGCTACGGCAGGTGGGCCCAGTGCGTCACGAGTTCAGTAACGATCACAATGTCTCAGAAAATCTGGATAGCTGTATTTTCAAAAGCAGTTGTCTTCGGTGACGAACCTGTCAGTCGTATACTCCAAGCTCAAACTTCATGAAATTTATCATGGGAACGAATGAAACGAGCAGAGGTTATTCACGTTGATCTTCTTTATTTGCCTTGCAACCAAGTTAAGTAATTACTTGGGTCCGTAAATAGAATTTTACAAGTTAGAATCTGGACCTACCTCACTTATAACAATGTGGCTGGACTTTCGTATTCTCCCAAAGTGTTAATTATGTAAGGTTTTAAGTTCAAAACGCTTCAGTTCTAAATTTTTACCCTAGCATAGTTTTTAGCAATTCTAGAAAAGTTGAATTTCAAATCAGAAGTGATAGTCGTCCACCTAAATTTTAAATTGACAATGTTAAATACCATTTTGAATCTAAGGATTAAAATCATTACACGATAACTGTTTAAATGGCACTAACATGTTTGCAATTATGTACTGTTTAAAAAGCCTTCGTCAAATCTCCAACATTTATATTTATGAATTCCAGTTGATCAAAATGTTTACTAGTTTACACGGTTTGTGTTAACAAATGGACAAAAGTATGTCAAGTTACTAGTCAATGCTATTACGAACCTCTGTGCAAGGCGTATGAATAGCACTCTATGTGAAGTTAATAACATAAAACATCGTTGGAATACAGGCAATCTCTTCGTCATCCAATTCTACTTTGTACCCATAATGGCCTGGGACTCGAAGTCGGTTTGTTCTATGGTTTACGGAATGAATTTTCACCTTGGCCAAAAAAAGGTAACATTTTGTCTTTGTTCCGGTTTTTTTCGTTCTTTCTTTCGTCTCTTTAAAGCACTATTCAAAAAGTTATAAACAGGCTCTGATTAACTTTGCAGGATAGCTGAAAAATGGCTCAAACACTAATCGACTACCTCTGTCTTGTAATTTACAGTGAGGCTTTCTACTCGATTTACAAACGCCTTACTGAAACTGGAGAAAGAAAAGTGATGTCATGTTTTGTGATGACTGCCGACGAGGAAGCTGAATAGCAAAGATTGTTGTCAGGTGGAATACGTCCTTTACATGTGAGAACAACAATCCCTAATAGGGATAGTCTGTTCAGATCAATCATGGCCCGTTCTGCTTAAAATCTGCAATCTGCAAATAACCAGACTTTTCAAACACATTCATATTAGATGATGGTCAGCGCAAGCTATCGTCGTTTACGGACTCTAAGCTAAATTCAGATACATCCCCAAAGAGTTAAAACAAGACAACTTTTAAATACCACCTTGACGATCGTTTTAAAACAGGGCATTGTAACACAGGGAAAGAATAATCTGGTGTTTTGGGGATGTGTTCATTTGAGCAGACAGCTCAATAACATCGTTACCACCGCTCTAAACATTCTCTTGAAAACACTATCTGCTGTCAACGAGTATCAAGCCATCTAAGCTTGTCACCTAAGCCATCTACGTTTGTCACCTATGACCTAGAATAAAATGCACGATAAACACCCTCAAATGTATAGGTACTAAATACAACAGACACAACAGTTAAATTTATTCGACCTTAGCTAAGCAAACACCCCCTGTTTCACCACGGCTAGATACCTCTTTAAATTTCCTAACTATAACACCTGCCTATTCCTTTCCTATTTAATTAACTTAGTCTGGCTCCCCGGAATAGGTTTCAGTACTGATTTCGATTCAGTTGATTAGATTTTATGAACAAAATCGAACCCTAGGCAGTTATCACAGCAAAACATGTAATTGAAAATTATAGCCAAGGCATAAGAGTCAAAATAACGTAACAGACGAACCCCGATCCAATTCAGACATTAAAAATACGAATTTTTAAATGATTAAGGGATGAGACTTAAGAGCAAAGACTCGCTGTGGTTTTGTACTTACCAAACTACGAGGAGCAAAGCATAAAATCGGTTAATTTAGTTTAGACTAACTCTTACTACACAGGTCATGGAACATAGCAAATGAGGAGCTAGCAACAAGTAGCCTTTGTGGCATCGAATTCATGTTTGGGCAACAAATGACACAACAAGTCCTTAGCCAGCAAACATAGTTAGACTGACTGCCCTCATTATACGCTAAATGTCAAAAAAATGGGGGCAAAGCAAAACAAAAAATTAATTAAAATAAGTACTGTTTTATTCTGCAAAGTCTCCTGTCCAGTACAAATTTTCACAAGCTAGTAAATATATGTCTTTTTGATTTGGCAAAGTTATAATTTGATGTTTATTTTTTATCTTTTTAAACTTTAGTATTTACAGTTCTCATTTTGATAAAGATTAATATAAACCATTCAAATAAATTCATGTTGTAATTATAACTCTGCTGCAGTCTCATGGCTCTCGCACTGACAAAAAAGGGAAACAAAGGTATTTTTTATAAATTCTGGATAAAATCCTCCAGCACGTAAGCTTAAACAATATTATCCTCGAAATCCCGCTCATAAATAATAACACTGAGCCGAAAATAATACATCCTTACAAAAAACCCAGTATAAACCAAAACTCAGCCTCAAAAGAGGAATGAAACCACTTTCATTCAAAGTATAATGTACACACTTACATTAACGCTCTGAATTCACTAAGATTCACAAAAACCTAAAATTTACCTTAAATAAGCAATAAACAATTCCAGAAGACCACAGACCGCAATATCTTAACCCAAATAATTTCAAACACAACATCTGCTCTCTATGCCCTCTTCAACAGAAAATATGATTTCCTTCACGGAAAGTGGATGGCTCTTCTGGTCAAACCTTTACGGCCTCTCCTTTTTCAAGTAATTAAATAACAGGTTATAAACAGCGATTCTTATGAAGGCCAATCAATTACTGATAGGTGGAAGGCGCTTAATAATCCGATTTGCATCGTAGCTGATTAAGTTCGTTACTACGAGTGTATTATCTATCGTCTTAACAGACTTCCATTACTATTTCATTCTTTGGTGGCTCCCATCATGTCACCATGGTAACACGTTTGTAGTTATGACAACTTGTCTTTTATCCAATCAGATACCGCACACCGAACACTACAGAATCGACCCACCAACATAGTCAAAGGCAAGGTAAAACTGTAGTAAAACGTGGTGAAAATGCATTATTAAATGGTTTAGAATTTATACAAAAAACGAAGTTTCAATCTCAAATACACAGATAAAAGATAGGCAAACTGGTAGATAAGATAATAAAATGTCAACTGATGTTCTTAACTACAAGATCAAAATAGCAGCAAGTAAACAATACTATAACCGAAAAAACTATTGAAAACAAATGATAACAAGACAACGATAGAAGTAAGTACCCAAACACAGTGCCGCGTAGACTGAAACTGTACACTTCATACCTAGTCGACTGCCATAGAACGGATAGCGAAATTGTGTCACATACGATGAGGCATGTGTAAAGTTATACGTTTAGTTGCTTGTTACTTTATATCATTAAACTGCGTTAAATTCATGTATCATCTACTTGTCTCTTTTTCAAATTTTTACATTTTTATAAAAAAAATGAAAATTACCTTACTTTTCTACATAATCACTATAAACAAAAAGCTGCGTAGTTATCATCAACATGCAATTTAAGTCAAATAGTTCGAACAAAAATGAAGGTAAAATGACGATGACTGTTAGATAGTAGAAACATATTTTCGAATCTAAAGACTGCCATTTTAGTGATGATTCATTTCTGCATTAGGGTTTTATATGAAAAAGTGTGAAATGACATCACACGATAAACAACTGAAAATAAATGTCAAACATGAGCTGTTAAGAACAATACATCCAGAGCAATTTTGGCACAAGTGTCCGATGGAGGGTGAAAGCAGAAAACATAGAAAGTGACTTTAATGAATTGAGAAGAAGTGTTAAATGCATGGTGCAAGTGCATAGTATAGTAAAAAACCTTTTAGAAGTGACACGAGATGTCATATGGAAGTTGAAAATAGAGACGTCGAGAAACAAAGCCAAGCACCAAAAGAAAGTTAAATAAACAATACATTAAAAGTGCTTTTGAAAATGGATCGTGAATGTGGATAATACATCAGCGTGGCATTAGGGAAAAATGTAAGTATCAAATGCTGGTGAAATACACCACGAACGTATGGACTGTGTCAACTGTAGGTTATTAAAGTCAAACAAAAAATTGTTACCGTAACCGTCTCTATCAAAGAATCAGCAGGGATCTGCTCCGTTGTTTCTCTATCCAATTCGTCCTAAAACGTACCAAAAGAACACTTTCGATACCAAATGTCAAATGGATGCTGAAAATGGATAAGATGTCAAGACACATTGACAACAGCTACGAAATGTCATATGGATAGTGAAAATGGATAAGATGTCAAGACACAGTGACAACAGCTACGAAATGTCAAATGGATGGTGAAAATGGATCAGATGTCAAGACACATTGACAACAGCTACGAAATGTGAAATGGATGGTGAAAATGGATAAGATGTCAAGACACATTGACATCAGCTACGAAATGTCAAATGGATGGTGAAAGTGGATAAGATGTGAAGACACATTGACATCAGCTACGAAATGTCAAATGGATGGTGAAAATGGATAAGATGTCAAGACACAGTGACAACAGCTACGAAATGTCAAATGGATGGTGAAAATGGCTCAGATGTCAAGACACATTGACAACAGCTACGAAATGTCAAATGGATGGTGAAAATGGATAAGATGTCAAGACACATTGACATCAGCTACGAAATGTCAAATGGATGGTGAAAGTGGATAAGATGTGAAGACACATTGACATCAGCTATGAAATGTCAAATGGATGGTGAAAGTGGGTAACATATCAATACAGGTTGAAGAACAATAACGAATGTACAAAATGCATGATGAGAGTCGGTCATATATCAAAAGACAACTTGAACAGAGCCGAGATGTCAAAAGTATGGTGAATGTCAATAATATATCAAGGAAGTGTTAAATGCAGTGAAACTGCATGCAATACGCCATG
>JANTCA010002788.1:0-11138 GCA_024741275.1 Chironex yamaguchii | reverse complement strand
ATACTGGAGACCACTTCATTGAAAATGCTAGGCATACCTGAGAACACGTCATTGAAAGGGCTAGGTATACCTGAGGCATCTTCATTGAAAATGCTGTGCATACCTAAGACCATTTCATTGAAAATGCTAGGCATACCTGAGCCCATATCACTGAAAATGATAGGCATACGTTAGACCAATTTATTGAAAAGGATAGGCAAACCTGAGGCAATTTTATTCAAAGTATTAGGCATACCTGGGACTATTTCATTGAAAGTGGTAGGCATACTTGAGACCACTTCATTGAAAATGCTAGGCATACCTGAGACTATTTCATTGAAAATGCAAGGCATACCTGAGACCATTTCATTGAAAATGCTCTTCATACCTGAGGCCATTTCCACGAAAATGATAGTTCTACTTGAGACCACTTGATTGAAAGTTCTAGGCATTCTTGAGGCTATTTCCTTGAAAAGGATAGGCATACCTGAGACCAGTTCATTGAAAATGGTAGGTATACCTGGGACCACGTCATTGGAAATGTTAGGCATGCTTGAAATTACTTCATTGAAAATGCTAGACATACTTGAGACCATTTTATGGAAAGTGCTAGGCATACCTGAGATCATTTTGTTGAAAGTGATATGCATACCTGTGACTATTTCCTTGAAAATGATAGGCATGCCTGAGTCCATTTCATTGAAAATGGTGTGCATACCTGAGACCATTTCATTGAAGAGGATAGGCATACTTGAGACCACTTCATTGAAAATGCTAGGCATACCTGAGACCACTTCTTTGGAAATGTTAGGGATACTTGAGACTACTATATTAGAAGTGCTAGGCATATTTGAGATTATTTAGTGGAATTGCTAGGGATACCTGAGACCATTTTATTGAAAATGCTACGCTTGCTTTCGACTTAAAAATTCCATGCGTACCTGGGATTTTCTTGTAAACATTAGCTAGGCATATTTAAGATTCTGAATTTGAATTTGAGGCATAGCTGGGATGATTTCTTACAAAAATGTTAAGCATGTTTAGAATCTTCCAAGGAAGAAAAGTAGCCATACCTGAGTTCTATCTAAGAAAAATGTTAGGTATTATAAAGATCATAACTAGTTATCTTTATAATAAAATATAAGAATAACCTAATATCACTTCGTACGGAATATCCTGGATACTAAGTGTCATTCTTCTGAGAATATTTGGCCTAAGATTTGGTAAGGAGTATTAGACGCCAACGATTATTCCAGAAAGTGTTGCAGGACTCATTACAGTGCATCTTTACAGTGGAGAATATAAAGCCTACTTAAGAACGTTCTCTAAAATGTTAGGCATGCCTCAGATATCTCAAAGGCATTTTCATGGGGAATATAAGGTGCACCCAAGGTCTAATTCATATTAAAAATTAAGCATGCCTTAGGTGAGTTTGATTGAAAGTATTAGGGATACCTAAGAGCATTTTATGGAGGATATTATGCATACTTTGAGTCACCATAATTTAAAGGAATTTGCAAAATTCGGAAATTGCTTTAGATCATTTAATAGAGGATATTTGGCATACCTTAAATATGTTCACCAGAGAAGATAAGGGGCCCATGTACCTACTATTCAGACACAGTCTTATTAAAAATGATGATAAAGACGAACAACATTTCAGAATGAATACAAGAAGGACAAGCCCCTTGTTGATTATTGTATGCTTTTATACGAACAAATATAGCTCACAAATTAATCCATTAATATATTACATGTATTCTAATTGTACGTTTCGAGACGAGCTTGTCTCATCTTCAGCTAATGAGAAGAAAATTCAGTTTCTTAAGTATTGGGGAAAGTTTATTGGAGCATTAAAATTTAACAAGTATTTTAGTGGAAATAAAAGGCTTCTATTACATCAAGACAAATGGAATAGTAAAACTGCCATGTATGGTCAAACTGACAATATTAGGCAAGTTCTTATTCCAAAAATACCTAGAAGACATTTTACGGGAAGATTGATACAAATATTTAATCACTTCAAAGAGACAATTTGGATACCATAGATCGGTTTCGTAGAGACTATTAGGCATACCCATGATCTTTTCATAGAAAATATAAGTCATATCTAAGATCATCTTATGCAAGCAATTACGTTTACCTGACATCACTTTACTGAATGGTATTAGGCATACCTTGAATCATTAATTGGAAAATGTTAAGCGTACATAAGATCAATAAGGTGGAAGACAATTGTAATACCTTAAATAGGTTTAATAAAAAAAATTTCAGGCATACCGAAATGGCTGTCGATACACAATACTATGTGTACTTAGGACTTTTTCGTAAAGAATGTTTAGCATATCATACATCATTTCACTACAGATAATAGCATATAAGAGCAATTTTGGGAGGTACTGTACATACCTAAAATCATTTTAAAGAAAAACTCAGGATACCTTCAAGCATGTTGTGGAGGGTATTAGGCATTTTGAAGAATTTTTCTAAGAAATTATGTGGCTTACCAAGGAGCATGTTTGGGCGGGTATTGAGCATAGATAAAAGAATTTCATAGAAGTGAAAGGCTTACTTTCGATCATTTCAGATAGAATGCCTAGCATAGCTTATATCATTATATATAGGATAGTAGCTTAACTTGTCAGCACCTTACTCAATGGAATTAAGCATACATAGGATCAGTGAATAAAGATAGCTTCACATGATTTAGATCATCTTACTGAAGGTTGCTTGGCATACCTTAAGTAGGTTGAATAATAAACTTAAGAATACCCAAAGGGCTGTTGATACAGAGTACTGGGTGCACGCAGGACTTTCTCATCAAGAATGTTTAGCATACCATACATAATTTTATCAAAAATGAACGGCATCACTTGAATATCTTTATAAAGAACAAAACGAAACCAAAGATATTTTCGCAGAAAACATGTCAGGGAGCATTTTTTGGGAATGCATTGGGCATGCTTAAGACAACTTCATAGAAAAGATAGGCATACCTGTGATCACTATATGAACTGTATTAGTTGAACATGTCATCATTTTGCTCAATGCTATTAGGAATACCTAGAATGATTATATAGACAATGCTAACCATCCTGACGATTACTTAGTCAAAGCATATTTAGCATACCTTACATAGGTTTAATAATTTAAGCATACCAAAAGGACCGTTGATACAGAGTACTAGGCGTGCACAGGACTTTCTCGTCAAGAACGTTTAGTATACCACACATCACTTCATGAAGAATGATCATTTGTAAAGAATGTTTCGAATACTTAAGATAATTCCGCGGAAAGCAAGTGGCATACCAAGAAGCATTTGTAGGAGTAAATTCGACATACCTAAAGCAGCATAACAGAAGAGATAAGGACACCTAGGACCATTTGATAGAGAATGTAAGGGGTAGTATTAGGTCCAATTATAACCTTAAGCATACCCAAAGGGCTGTCTGAGGCTTAATACTAGGCGTGTGCACGACTTCATCAAGCATGTTTAGGATTTCATAGCTCACTCTTTCAAGAATGATTGGCATCCCTCCATAAGTTTGACAAAGAATGCAAAGGCATACTAAAGTAACTTGGCAGGAAATATGCAGCATACCAAGGAACATTTGTGAGAGAGAATTGGACATATCTAAGACAATATGGTACAAGAAATATCCATACCTAAGATAAATTGATAGACGATTAAGTGAGTATATCGTCTATATCTTGATCACTATATCCAGTCAATTAGTTGAAAGTGTCATAACCTTACTCAATGACATTAGGAATACCTGGAATAACTATGTAGAGAAAGCAAAGCATGGTCATAGTCACTTAGTCGAAGGATATTTAGGATACCTCACCTTGGTTCAAAAATATTCCTAAACATACCAAATAATACCGTCCGATACAAAGCAATAAGTGCACGCAGGACCGGTAGGCATCCCTTAAATATTTACATAAAGAGTGAAGGGAATACCTAAGATCATTTCGACGAAATTATGTGGCTTGCCATGTAGCATTTGGGAGAGCGAATACCTTTGACATTTTTATGCAAGCTATAGGCATAAGTAGGACCATTTGATACGGGATTTAAGATTTAGATACGATCACTTTTTGCAGTCCATTTATCAAACTTGTTATCACTTTATTCAGTACCTCTACGCATACCTGGAATGATTGCATAGAGAGTGGTAAGCATGCGTCTGATCACTCACTCAAGGGATAGTTAGCATGTCTTACCGTGGTTCAATAGTAAGCTTAAGCATACAAACAGGGCTGTCTGATATAGACGTAATAGGTGCACGCAAAACTTTCTCCACAAGAATATTTACGATAGAATACATCATTTTGTCAGGACCGGTAGGCGTCCCTTGAATATTAATTTAGAGAGTGAAAGGAATACCTAAGATCATTTCGACAAAATTATGTGGCATACCATGGAACATTTGGGGAGTAAATTGTAAGTACCTTTGACATTTTTATACAAGGTATGGACATAACTAGGACAATTTGATACGGGATTTAAGGGGTAGATATGATCTCTGTATGCAGTACGTTAGTTGAACTTGTCATCACTTTTCTCAGTGCCACGAGGCATCCGTGGAATGATGATATGAAGACTGCTGGGTATGCGTCTGATCACTTTGTCAAAGTATACTTAGCATATCTTACCGTGGCTCAATAGTAATCGTAAGCATACAAAAAGGACGGTCTGATATAGAAGTAATAAGTGCACGCAAAACTTTCTCCTCAAGAATATTTAGCATACCATACATCATTTTGTCTGGAATTGGTTCCAGGGGTGGATCCAGTGCAAAGTGCAAAATTCAAATCTTCTGGCCACGCCCACAGTGCCAGGTCCATTATGCCATGCCTCACCTATGCCTCACAATAGTATGTGGTGTATTCTTGAGAGATGGGCATGGTTGGCCTAACTAAGATAGAACTTCTATAACTTTCGTGTCAATGTGAGAGATAGTTTTGTTACAAACAAAGAGGAATAATTTTATTCACGTGTGCAAGGCACATAAGGGTTTGATAACAGCTATAGGTACTCTTATATTTCAACAATTTCTTTCTTAAGATTTACGTAGTAAACCTGTGTTGTATTCTTATACCAGCTGTATATCAGCGTTCAAGATGTCCTATAGAAAATTTCTTAAAGGTCCATATTTCACTTCTGTAACACTGCAAGTAGGATAATCCTTTGATCTATAGTGTTGCAATCTCTCAATTTGTCACTATAAAGTCATCCCCATAGTAGAGTCATCCCCATCTCAGGGAGTCATCTGACATTCGAATTTTGATGAGGGAGACAGCCCACATTCGCCACATTCGTAAAATCGATGTCCTCTGTCATTTTGACAAAATGTTATTGGTTCTGTAAGCGATTCAGTGACAAAGGGATATCCTCCATGAATTTTGGTGGTACCTCGCTGGTAAACAACATTAGAAACATGACCTTTTCTCTGGGTGCAAATAAGCACGCTATAAACGAGACAAAAAGTAAATTTAAAAAGTAAAGGTTCTCGTGATTTTGGGAAATTTGGCTTTTCTGCAAACCTAAAAATTGACCTTCGACAATGCAAATGTGGCGAAGGCCTAGATCCGCCCCTGCGCGGTTGAATAGTAATCTTAAGCATCCAAAAAGGGCTGTCTGATACAGAAGTAATGAGTGCACGCAAAACTTTCTCCTCAAGAATATTTAGCATACCATGCATCATTTTGTCAGTAATGAATGGCATCCTTGCTAATTTATATAAAGAGTGAAAGGAATACCTAAGATCATTTCCACGAATTTATGTGGCATACCATGGTACATTTGGGGGAGTGAATTGTACATACCTCTGACACTTTTATACAAGGTATAGGAATAACTAGGACCATTTGATACGGGATTTAAGGGATAGATATGATCTCTGTATGCAGTCTATTACTTGTCAGCATTTTGCGCAGTGGCACGGGGCATCCCTAGAATGATGATATGAAGAATGCTAGGCATGCATCTGATCACTTTCTTAACAGATATTTAGCATATCTTACCTTGGTTCAATAGTAATCTTAAGCATAAAGAAAGGGCTGTCTAATGTAGAAGTAATAATTGCACGCAAAACTTTCTACTCAAGAATATTTAGTTTACAATGTATCATTTTGTCAGTTTTGAATGGCATCCTTGATTATTTATATAAAGAATACCTAAGACAACTTCGAAGAAATTGTGCCATGAGTGAGTTGGACATACATTAGACAATTGTATACAAGAGATAGGCGCAACTAGGACCATTTGATAGAGGATTTAAGTCTACTTATGATCACTTTATGCAGTCTATCAGTTGAACTTGTCAGCATTTTGCGCAGTGGCACGAGGCATCCCTAGAATGATGATATGAAGAATGCTAGGCATGCGTCTGATCACTTGGTGAAAGGATATTTAGCTTATCTTACCGTGGTACAATTGTAATTTTAAGCATACAAAAAGGGCTGTGTGATGCAGAAGTAGTAAGTGCACGCAGGACATTCTCCTCGAGAATATTTAGCATACCATGTATCATTTTGTCAGTATTGAATGGCATCCTTGATTATTTATATAAGGAATATCTAAGACAACTTCGAAGAAATTGTGCCATGAGTGAATTGGACATACATTAGACAGTTGTATACAAGAGATAGGCACTACTAGGACCATTTGATAGAAGATTTAAGACTAGTTATGATCACTATATGCAGTATATTAGTTGAACTTGTCATCATTTTACTACAGTGGCACTACTTATACCTAGAATAATTATATAGAGAGTGCTAAGCATGTTTATGATCACTTAGTCAAGGGATAGCATATCTTACCTTGGCTTAAAGAGATTCTAAAGTATACGCAAAGAACCTTAAGATACAAATTAATAAGAGCAAGCAGGACTTTCTCGTCAAGAATGTTTAGCATACCAGACATTACATTATGTGGAATTATTTGCGTTCGTTGAATATTTATATAAAGAGTGAAAGGAATACCTGAGATAATTCCACGGAAAATATCTGGCATACCAAGGAGTATTTGTTTGAGAATATTGGGCACACCTGGGCTACTTTCTTGTAAAAGATAGGCGTTCGTAGACCCTTTTAATACAGAGTGAATGGGGTGCCCATGGTCACTGTATGCAGTGTAATACGTTGAACTGGCCGCAATCTATCTTAATGGCTCTAGGGATACTCACGATGATTTTATAGGGAATGCTGGGCGTGCTTATGATCGTCTTGTTAGAGGATACGTACCATACTTTACATAAGTTCAATAATAACTTTTAGCATAGCAGAAGGGCTCTTTATGAAAAGTAGTACTAGGTGCAAGCAAGTCTTTTTCGTTAGGAAAGTTTAGCGTACCATACATAATTTTATCAAGAATGAACATTCCTCGAGTATTTTGGTAAGAGGTGAAGGGACCACCTATGATAGTTTGCAGAAATCTTATGGCAGACTCATCAGCGTTTTGGGGAGGTTGTTGGGAATACCCGAGGAAGTTTCGTAGATGAGATAGGCATACCTAGGATCATTTCATCTAGAATCTCAGGGCTCTTCTATGATCATTGTATGCAGTGGATTAGTTGAACTTGTCATCATTTTACTTAATGGTATTAGAAATACCTGAGATGATTGCATGAAGGATGCTGAGCTTGCTTATTATCACTTTGTTAGAGGATATTTAGGATATCCAGGCGCGGATCCAAGGATAGTTGAAGCTTTGCCAAGTCGCGCCAAGTCAGATTACCAGAAAACACCCTTGCAGTTACTATTTATCATTGAGTTGAACCAAAACGTGTTGCAGAATTCCCTTCTTATAATAGGGGGTTGGTGTTCACTGGCGGGTATAGAATGCCCAGTTCCTCGGAATGTCCAGGCTTTGATGGCCAATGATAAAGTTGGCTCAAAGTTGGCATCAATCAGCAAACAACGAACCAACCAGAGTATTACTAACCGAGTACTTATCAACTGTTTTCAATTTAACACTAATGACGATTGTTGATCTCAATACAACTTGTTGTAAAACAAAAGTCGTAATAATTCAAGATGGGCATTTTGCACCTCCTGTGTTCCCCTCAAGAAATGGTAAGGGGCAGTCACCCCTTGCCCGACTTCTCTCCTCTTTCTTCAACATCTGAAATTTTCCGGCGTCAACAAGACAGGATAGCGGCCATGCCAAACTAATATTTTGCAACAGGCCAAGCCCAAGAAAAAACACAGAACAGGTTATGAGATCACTGTTCATTACCTGGTAAAAATATTTGAAAAGGTTATGTTGCTCATGCCATTTGTAAGCCCTGTTCAGCTGCATCAATGATTGGTTTTTAAATATCGGTAGGGCTCTCGCCAAAAAATTGCCTCTAGAAACGAAACCCAATTTCATAGAAAATACAGGCATACCTAAGACAATTTCATAGAAAAGATAGGATACCTAGGATCATTTTATAGAGACTGTGAAGCATATCTAGGAGCATTTTATGGAGAGTATTAGGCATGCCTAGGATAGTTTCACGTAGATTTTCAGGCATAGTTAATGGGATTTTAGGCAGGGTGTACGGCATGCCTTCGAGTATTTTATTATGGCGTAGTAGGCATGCCTATGATCAAAGAGAAATAGAGAAAATGCAAAGTAGAGAATGCTAAGCATACATAAGATCATTTTATTGGACGACCTTTGGCATATATTGCAAAGGTTCTTTAGAGAAGACAAGGCATGCCTTAGATGCCATTCATGAATAATATTAGGCAAATCTAAACCACGTCATCAAAGATATTGAGCATGCTTAAGATCATTAGATATACGGTCTGTGTTATCGATCTACCCATCGAAAAATCAAGGGAGAGACTCAATGTCGATGGGATCTCTCTTTCTAAACCCATGTCTTCACCTCTAATGTTTGGGATTCCGCGACATATTTTGACAGCGCACCTTGTGTATGTTTTAAGAAACCCCATACCTAGGTATTCGAAGTGCGATTCAAGTTTTCCAGAGAGGGCTTTCTCATTCTTGCCATATCATATTCCTGTCTTTCTCCTTGATCCTTCTTCAATCTTATCTCTCCATTATATGCATGCTCTTCTCAACGTATGTGTTGATGTTCTGAATATTTACCCCTTACTAGTGTTTTGCTTTAGGTTACTTTAATGCAGAGGACACTTTAAGGGTCTTTTGTACTCTTGACGTGACGTACTCATTAGGGACTGTGTGAGATATACCGTCTAGACCGGGCTTATTTCGCTAGTTGCAAATATTTAAGCTTCATTTCGCCTAGCTCATAAGATGTTGAAATCCACAAGGGTCTGTGTTGCTTATAGCTGCAGGGCCTGAGCTGGCTCTTGATAGACCTTACTGTGTGTTGCCACAATAGCTTCAGAATGACATTGCCAGACTGACAACGAACATTTGTAAAGGTCTCATTTTCATTTGAAGAACCAATTTTATTTCCCAATGGCTTCTTATTCATAATTCATTCTAGCAAGAGTCAAATTACAAGCAATCTTTGATAAATTTACGGTGGCTACTGTTAACTGCACCGTAATCTCAAGTTTTATAAATAGAGGTCACGAATATTTACCTCGTGAGTAACAATGACCAAATACCTGCTCTGCATCACTGATCAACCTCTTCAGCTCGGTTTTCAGTTGTCTCCTTCTACATCACAGATACCTGTTTGCACACGAGAGACGAAAACAAAAGAACTTGAACACAAACATTGACATCCTCTATATTTACGCATCTTTGGCCTAAGGCTTCCAGAAAGCTTCCTTAGTGCTGGGCAAATTGGTAACTCGTGCTCTAGTGCAGAATATTGGATGACATTAACAAATTAATGCATTTTACTAAGGAATATAACAATCAGGTTCATAATTCTGAGAGGAAGAGACATGAATTGAAGTTATCAAACTATCTTTTAACATCCCGTCAAACACGATTGACATCTTAAAATTAAGTAAAAAAAGCATCAATTATAGAATTTAAACAGTATATTACAACGAACATTGTATAACAACGTACTGATAAAAACAGATAATGTCATACGGTAACACACATTTACAAATATAGCCCCGGCGGGACCAGTGTATGACTAAAAAATATATAATTTGTAACTCCGCCTCCCCTTTGCAGAAGAAAACAATCCATCCGCAAACGTTTGACGCACAAGGCCTGGGTCATACGTTTTATCTTTCGTTCAGGAACATTAACAAGTGACTAACAAGGTAGTACGTACTCTTATGGCAAAGATCCTACCTTAGTGCCTTAAGGACACTTCCCTTATCAGTAACATACATATATTTTCCTCAATAATCTGTAAATCTCGTTTAATATAATAATATTCCTATCCTTGCAGTTGTTCCGTGTAAATATAGAAGTTTTGACGATCTACTTTTTGCTTTGTGTCTATTTGAACAAAAGCATAGATAGATACAGGTGTATCACGGCCAAATCAGTCCAAAATCTCTTATATTACAGTAACACACACCTCTAAAGTAAATATAATTCCTTAACAATCCATTTTTTGACTTTGTAGGTGCAAATTCATGCCGTGTTTTCAACTGAAATATCGTAAAACCTGGGAAAGACAAATTGTACTTATCCAACAAATGAGCCCAGCAGTGAATTTCATTGAGCAATAAAGATATTATTATTTGTCTATAGCAGAAAGAGGAAATTAAACTGTTCTCTTTCAAAGCTATTGACAAATCCCGTTATATAACCTGCTATAATTCATTCATTCACAAATTTCATCTTGAGTGCTCTTTCGCTCTTACCACCATTACCATCCTGTTGCCACTCTTTTGCCGCCATAACTCAACCCAGGCTTCCCAGAGACATACAGTACAGTGTGTACACTGTTCTTTCCAATAGGAGACTGGAGTCTAGGGAAAGTACTGGGCCCAACTGTCCGCACGAGTGTGCAGTCTGTATTGTGAGAGATGGTGACGACGTCTGTTTGCCCTGTTTATCAGGAACGCCAGTGGCTGCAATGGCTGGTTACTGTGTGTCAGATCCCGATCCATCCAGTGCAATATGTGCTGCCACCACCACTTCCTTTCTTAGCATCACTCTTTATAACACTTCATCATTTATCCATTTACCAAATTACATTCATACCGCTGATCAACTATAGCCATCACTATCAATCTTCATACTTTGATCA
>JANTCA010002787.1:0-11138 GCA_024741275.1 Chironex yamaguchii | reverse complement strand
TCCAGGGCGGGATCCGAACCCGCGACCTTCTGCTTACCGGGCAGATGCTCTGACAACTGAGCTACCGGGACGTTGTTCCTCAGAGGTGAATTTGAGGTTATGATATGATGACTGCGTCACTACAAATCTAAGGGGTAAGCGAGCAACTTCAAGTGCAATAGTTGTCTAGCCACTTGTCCACTACTACGTTTTAAAGTGTCTTAGTTAAGACCTCGTTTACACTTGAACAGATACAAACGGATCCATACCAAAACCAGCAGCTAGGCTTTCCGTTTACACCGGAGCCGATGGATCCGTACCGATATGGATCCGCTATCCGTCCTAGTTTGGGATGGTCTTCAAAAGCGTACCAGTTTGGATCCTTTCCAATTGCGGTCCAGTGTAAACGGCTGTTACGGATCCTAACACGGGTACTAATTGGTTACTAGACAATCAATTATTTCGTCTCGAAACTGATTAAAGACAAGAGAACACGGCGACAAGGGAGGCAATTGAGTGGAATTGTTCTAGTACAGTTCGCAGTGTAAACGCTAACCAAAATCGTTACAAATCCGAAATGGATCCGTACTCTTTTGGATTCGAACTAATGTCAACAGGGGCAAAGTCTATGGGATGATCAGTTTCTGATTTTGATCAATGCGTTGTCCATGGTGTCTTTAATTTATCCTTTACATTTGGTTTTACCACAAAAAATAAGGGCGTGCACTCACATCAGGGGTGGTATCAACTACGAAGATGTCATCAGTAATATTTTAGCCCTTTTCCGATTTTCGAGGACGTTTCACCGATTTGTTCTTCTACTCAATTTTTAAATCTGAGAACTCACAAGACTGTATCCGAACCTGAGTGTGAAAGGAATCGAGTTTCCCTTGAATAGCTTTTCGAAATTGCTAAACATTATCGCGACGATTTTTCTGGGGCTCAAACTATTCCCTTAGTTTTGCTTTAGCCGTTTCGTAATCCGAGATAGTGCCACTCTCAGGGAAGTGCTTGAAAATGTCGCAAAAGAGCATTAATCAGCAATTTCACTGCCTAATAAATACACAATAAATACATGTCAAAGCCAGAAATCCAGTTTTTCCAGTGTATGACAAGATTATCACCAATTTCCGGATCGGGATTATATTCAGGCATGGGATGAAGACTGACAGACTGAGCCATGATGAAGAGAAAACCTAAGGGTACCAGAACAGTAAAGGTGGAACCAGGGATGGAGCCACGAGGTGTAACTGGAGGAAGCTCCCCCCTAAAAAATTCTTGACACCGAAATACGAAAAAAATGAAAAACTTGTCGGCACTTGGACTTGCCGAAGATAGAAAATTGTTGTTTCAAGACTGGCAAAAAACCGTCAACCAATCGCATTATAAAATGTGAAAGGCACCAAACAAGATTAATCATTGATACTGCATCTCCATTGAGTTTCAAGGATCTTTTGTTTGCTACAATGGGCAGTTGTAATAGTTGATGATTTATTCCGAATTAAATAAATTTGATTCCATTTATGATGAAGTATATTATAAATAGTTCAAGTATTTTATCAATGCGACAAGTTCGGAAGTGAAGGCTCCAATTCTCAGTATCAGTTTTTTATAAAGTAAATATATAAATTTAAGAGATTGTGCAATGGAATTTAGAAATATCTGTCGACAACAAATTCCAAATCGTCGGCACTTGAGCTTTTCTGCGTCGGCACATACTGTAATGCTTTGGCCGCTAGCGCCACCCATGGGTGGAACAAATACCGATCCAAATCTACAATCGTCACCAAAATAATGTCCTCCTTTTGTCCTGTACTTTGTAAGTAGAAGTAAGGAACTACGGCTATTACGCTCTCTACTCTTTTTCATCAACCTCTGCTACTAAGGCTAATCAAATATCAAAATTACGAAAGATAGCATCTGATATTTATCAGATTATCACTAAAAGAATAATCACCACTAGGTGATGACTTAAGTACTCGCGACGTGTCACGTTCTTTAAACATCGATCTGACCTATTAAACTTTGAAACAGACCAACTTCACTCGGCGCAGTCAGGTGGCAGTACTGCTTGGGGTTTGTCGAGAAATTGCACAAGGCACATTTAAACTCTTAACCTATTTCATTAGAAGAATGATTTACGAACTGCAGTGGTCTCGATTTGCGTACATAGGCACGGAGATACGGAAAGGAGGATCTTAACATGAGATAAGTTGATAGTAACTAATTCAAGGCGTTGCTTTTAATACGAATCTGTGGAACCAACGTAGCTAGACGACGAGGAGTAAGACTGAGAACCAACCAAGATGTTCAACAAACAATTTTTAGTACAAGGATACATTCTCATACTTTTTCAAAAGCAAAAACGCTTCCTGTGTGAATATTGTGGAATATATCACATATTCAGATTTGGATCTTCCTCTTTCATACCTGGACTGTATCCCAGACTTGGAGAAAAAAATTACAGGCAAACTCTGCTATTGGAATACCTTTTGTATTTTGGACTGTCTCGATGCACGGAAAACACATTTGGCTTACGAGCATCTATCCATCACAAATACAGTTTAAGTCCCAAAGTCAGTCCTTAAGTATACACAGTTAAACACAGCCCAATCCAAACAGCGTTGGAACCATTTACACTGAAATGTCTATTACTATTGGACAATCAAGGCGACTTTAAGACGCGCAACTTGCAGCTATAGCAACACATTTTTCACCATATCACTTCCCACACCTTCGTGCCCTTGAGGAAACAACCGAACCTCAAAAATGAGCGCCAAAAGTTAGAAGTCTCTATCTACCTTCTAGCTTATAACGCGGCTGTGAGAATGCTAATGTAAAACGATCGCTCATTGGTGCATAGCAAGACAAAACTTAAAGCAAAGGAAACCAGGTGGGCGGCAGCTGAGGCGAAGGAACTGGGTTTTCGGACATGGGTGTGAAACTGGCACAGCGGTAAAGGAAAGACGAAGATGGTAAGGGATGTTGGCAAGCAGGATTGCCAGACCCAACGGGTCAGCAGTAGCCAAACATGCTTGCAAAGGAGGCCAAAATGTAGCCAAATTAATATCAGAAGAAACAACGGAAGAATGTACATTTTTGACAACAATAGACCAATTGTTTAACCGAACTTGAACAAACGATTTTAAACAACGCATTTTCCAGTTTTCAAATTCAAGTAAAACGGATTAAAAAGTCATAAATCCACAACTTTCAATTTTTAGATGTAGCGCACCTTTAAGATGTATAAAATATGGTAGATATAGAATAAGCTATGTCAACCTTTCGGTTGGAGTAGTTCACTCAGAAGAAATGACAACTTTCAAAGAAAAGAAAAGAATTTCCCTTTCTGCAAACAAAAGCCTTCCCTTGTAAACCAAACCTGCTGGTCCTCCAAATCGAGGGTTCCTTCGAGGAAATGGTGAGGCTACAAGAGTTCTATGCTCCCTGCTATAATATACGGTTTGCAGTTGACACAGGCAACAAACACGGGGGCAGTTTGTGGAAAGAAGAAGGCATGGGGCCGGATGATAAATGCCGCAATGATAACTGCCAATTCAAACTTTTAACCAATATGTGACCCTGTTCTCATACCGTTCAGGAACTTGAGGGAGTGCTGTTCTGCATTCTCTTGTTTCAGGCCAAGTATCCCAAAGCAGGTATCAATTGTTATTAAGGTTTACATTTGAACGTATTAAAACAATGTCAGTTCAATGAAAAATGCTACCGTCATACTCATGATCCTGGATTATGGAAATGACGAAATATTTGTGAACATTATACAAACAAAAAAATTCAATAAAAACTAATCAATAATACAAAAACCTAACGAATAAAAAAATGAATCATGCTATATGTTTTCTCAAGAATGGAACATTACTAAAATGGCTACACTCTCAAGAGATCCCCGAGGAATCCCTTACATGCCTTTCGGTTTCGGCCTCTGATACCACACATTTCACATGTTCTCTGCCAAATCTTTGTGACAGGGTTGTACAACGGTTAAAGAATATAAGTTTGAGCTTGACCACTACGTACTCAGTTACCCAGGGTTCTTTTAAAATGAAATCGAACGCCAAGAGACCTGCCCCATCTCGCGCTTCAATTCTATAAAATTGAAAACAATAACACAGAATAAACACAAGGAGGAAACGATTCTCTTCCAAATGCCTGCCCATGACGATACAAAGGCTAATGTCAATTAACACCACAAATTCATCAGTCAATTTACTATGTTTACAAGGCAAGGAAGCTGCCCGTTGTGGAAGGCAACAGTAACTTACTAGGCCAATAGTCTAGATCGAGCGTACAGAACGGCCGAGGCGCAAGACATGAACCATCAAATTGGAATAGGAAGCAACCAGCAAAGTCCATGAAACAGAGCGGTATGAGCCCTTTTTGTCGCCTAGAACACAAGATGCCATATAAGGCGGTGGATTTACTTGGATTTTAATACGTCATCAGCAGTTTGAATCTCTCCGCGGTTAACAGTATCAGTGGCAGCATTGCAGCTAAACCCCAGCAAACTCGGATTCACTTTTTGCATTCTTTTCTTCTTTTTCCTTTTTCCTGAGGTATCGTAATCCGATTCAAAACCATAATACGGAAGTGAACCAGGTGCTGTTATTGGTACTGGGGAAATCTGAATAAAAGAGGTAAAACAGTGAGTTCAATTTTGTCCTGTGGATGTCCTAAGGATTGCATTATTATTATTACGTGTATTTATGCGCACGCCTTTCAAATTGGCCAATAAAGTGAATTTGTACTACATTAATATACGTAGTGGTTATGTCTTAATACCATATGGCAGGCATTATTTCAAATTTTAACAACGTAAAATGCAATCTTTAGCAAAGCTAGACAAACACTAGAAGCTACAGAGATGTGGTTAGACGTATGCTTTGGATACCATACACAGCTTGAGTGACAAACAATGAAGCCCTACAAAGAGCAAGCGCAGAAAGGAAATTAGTACAGAAAACAGGAATAAAACAAGCAGAAGTCTTGGGAAAACTAAGTATATGTATAAACTGGTTGCCATATACATATACTTTCCTTTCTGACATTTCATACTCTGAAGAGCGTCAGACGACAAAAGCTTGTAAGTACGTTATCAGCACAATGTCGTAAATTTTCAAGGCGATTTTCAAGTTTTGTACCACAAAAAGATTGTTTAACCTAATAATAAAAGAATCATCGGCTCCTTTTCATTGAACAAACAATTTTAATGGTTCTCGAACAGCAGAGTCTTAGATCAAACCAATATCACGCAATAAAATCTACTGATTGCATAGAAAACTAAAAGCACCCCAAGAGCGCAAATCTCCGCCAAGCCAATATGATTATTCAAACAACATGGGTTTTCCCCACCAAGATTTCGTTGCTAGTTCACGAAGCTATCATTACCAAATATGGTAACTGGGTTATCCCCACAAAGACTTCAATAACTTTTTGAGTTGTTGTTGTTAAAAACAGACAAACAGACAAACCAACGCCGGCAAAAATATGACCTCCCTGGCTAACTAAAAACAAAGTGCTAAAATGGAACTGGATTTATCTGCCGATCTGAAAAACTTCATTGTCATTTATCTCTAAGGAGTGTCATACAAATGACGTATTTACTTTCTACTAGCTTTCAGGACGTCTAGTATTTATTAATGACTGATAGATTAAGACATCTTTCATATTCTGCAGGCGAAGAAGGCGTATAAGCAAACAAATTATGCCGCAATTTGTACCTAAGTGCCACATTACCAAAATTAAAATAACATGGACTATGCAAGTTGCTACTCTATGAGAGATGTTCTCGCTGCTTGTCCATGTGTATCTATCAACAGCTTATTATCAACTGAAAGGCACATGGGTGTCCTATCAGGGTCTAAATTGTCAAAAATATTCATTTAGTAATCTTTGCTCTGCAGTTTGATTTTGATTAAAAATTGAAAAGTTTGATTGGCAAAATCGCCCGAAATATTGTTGATATGAAAAAGCAATGCGTTAAACAAGCTTCAGCCCTTAAAACGTTTGTATCACAATTTTTGCGATTCACCTTGAATAATGCATCGCACTAGGTCATTTCTGCCCGGCATAACCATGATGCCATACAGCTCATTTCGAGTCCTAACTATGCAAAGGTGCTGAAAGTTGTAATGCCCAAAATATAGAGAATTGTTTTTCCATACTGGAATTAGGAGCACAACCATAGCAAAATGAAAACAGATCTTAACTCCTTGGAAGACCTAGTAATGAGCTGCCTTGTCTGTATAGGGAAATTACTTTAAGATAACAATCTTAGAAACCATAACTATGACAAATTTTCCCTTTCTAACGAAAAACAAAATGACTCAAAACCAGAGACAAGAGTAAAGGACACAATTTTCATGACCATTATTGTTTAAGAAGGAAATGAAATATCCAGTAAAGAGACGATGCAAGAATTACTCAAACGGCATAAATTGGTCTAATTTAGAGTCACACCGTCTAAAGTGAAAAAAAAACAAAACACGCGTACACTTACAAGCTATGGAGTACACCACTGGTTACTTCTAAGGGGAACGCAAGGAGGTGAAACCCCTTGCTAACTTGTTTCCCGATTTTGAGACGCCCAGTCTCCAAGAAACTTGCATTGGTTATTATATTTCCAACTAAGAAAGCATGGGGCGGTCATGAAAACCACACCCTCTCATACAAAACTGTCATTGGAGCCCCCCTTGTGAAATTTTTAAGAAATCACAGCGGGGGAATATCCAAATACGACCGCGACATTTAACCGTTAAGGATCATATACATGAGGTTGAGATGCTCAAGAGTAGCAGTGAACTCCTTTCGAAGTGAATACGTTATCTAGCAAGCGAAATAACATGCTGAGTTATAATGTGATTAAAAGTTCGGCCTAATTACTTACCCGATTGGTGCAATTTCTTATCTTCATTGGGATACGTTCTGCAAGGTGTAAAACATTTCCTTGATTTGCGCATTTCCTCTTAATAGTCATTTTTCTAAATTGTAAATTTTGATCCCTTACAAAGACGTCCCCTCCCCACGCAGTCCGCCTATCAAATACATCTTCAAAGATTCATTTATCATTAAGCTATACACAATAAACAGACTGTTGGATAATTTACACCACCTATAATACATAACAGTAATTGTTCAAATATCGGCAAATAATTCGACAGTTTTGCACGTGTTTCTTTCTCAGCCCCTAATCCTTATCGCAGAAATGCAAACTTACTGTTTTCTTGGCCTCATTTTGGCGCTTCTGGAACTCCGTGAAATGTTTGGCAAATTCTCTTGAGTCAGGATTATCTCCCAGGTATCCTCGTATATATTCATGTACCTAAAAAAATCCCAGTAATTTCAATCCTGATATCAACATCCACGTTCCTTCTACTGAATGTAAACAACGTAGCGGAAAGCACTTGATAATTTCGACCCCTACTTTGCACGTAAGATCACATGTACCTACGCCATTGCGGCTAAGGATGCCTTCTGGTGTATAGTAAATACTTAATAGATGTACGGTAATAAAACAAATGGACTCTTAATGACTGTCAGGGACGTAACTGACCTTCTCAGCCAGGAGGGGAAAACAGCTCACAAGGGACCCTACCAATACATATTTTTTCTTACAAGTATCTTTTTATATTAGTCTAAGGGGGCCCAAAATTTGAGAATAACCTACCAGGAGTTCGGCCGCCCCCAACCCCCGTCAATTACGCCACTGAGCTTCAACATCCATGACACCAAGTACCTCAATCTTATAAATATTTGAAACAACATCAATCAAAAGTAGAAATAAAGGTCGTAATTATAAACAATTTTTTTTGATTCTTGAGCGACAATCAATATGGTTACTAGTTAAACCACATAAAGAGCAAAAAATAATGTCATCGTTAATTCAATGCTGGCAGAGGCGGTCGACTACTTCCATCTAAACACTTCAAAACACTTGCATCCACGAAAAACGCTATAAAATTCTATAAGGTTTGTCAGCGAACAACAAGAATTCCCAACTCCAGCTACGATGGCATCTTTTCAAAATACTTATACGTTGTAAATGTTGATCTGGACATAGACTGGAAGAAATAAATCTCACCTCATATGGTGACGTAATTCCCTGCAGAAACGCCACGAATGTTGGAACTAGAACAGGCAAACGATAGCAAGAAAGGCACTTCACAGTGACGTAGTTACAAGGGAATTATTGCTGAAAACTAGTCCTTTTATAAAAATCCAGAGAATAAAACTGATTGAGATCGAAAGTTTGTAACGACAAGTCAATGTCTAATCTTTAAGGTTAGTGGGGTACTCGCGACAATGCGCACAAAACGAACAACTTACACGACGCATTCTTCATAAAGGATCAAGTCCTACAGCTGCCACAGGTCAATATAACCCAGTAGTGAGAAAGGTCTTTCACGGGAACCAACAGGGACTATATAAGAGAAGGTTATTCATATGGAAACAGCTGCACTTTTGTCTCGGGCCAGCAGAAAATGTCCGCATTTTACTACGCTTGAAAAGTGCAAAGCATAGAACCCTATCCTTAATACCAAGGAGAATGGCGCACGCTTATTACGTACCATCTACAGTCTTAGAAATATTTGGCAACTTAGAATGGACCCACTGGCTGAATTCCTCTGACGGGCTGCTACTGGGCTGGAACAGTCTCTGAACAAACTCCTGACGGAAGCAATCGGAAAGAGAATGTAAAGACTAGTTAACTCAGATAAATTGGGAATTTGAAGACAGTAAACGAGAATTAAATTTACAGCGACCAAGAGCCCAACCGGCATACCATGCGACAACGTGCAAACTAATATGACTGTCTTTGAAAATCAAAAAAATATATTAGCAGAAGATAACTATAATAAATAATACAAGAGATTAGAATTTAAGGTCAGGAAACTGCAGATAACCTGACATGGCAAAGCGTGCACGTGTAATAAAGAATTCTAAACTTAAGATTTTCTTCTGCTGGATAGCTACTATTTACAATAGATTGTACCGCCGAAGACACTACAGCTCAAAGTTAAAAACAAGAGGCTGTAATTTTTGTATTTCGTTAAACCACCACTCACATGCACAAATGTCACCATTTGAGGTTTACACTACAAAAGAATGACTACAGCACAGGCAACAAATTGGACGGGGCATGTAGCCATGGTACATCCTAAGTACGGGCCATAACTACAGTCAAATGGGAAAAATGTAGGCATGGATTATTCTAGAAAAGGGATAACCACGGATGAGCACATATGAAAGGATCATCTTTAAGGTTATCAATATAACGATACTTAACAGAAAGAATATGATAATGCATATACCCACCTCTGCCCTATTTTTTCTGTTAGCCTGTTTAATGTTACTTGACAGAGCTGGGAAAGCACCATCGCTAAAAACCAACGACACATAAAACAATCAATAGTAATTTCAAATCCAAAATAATAAGTAATAACGAGAAGATTGTTATGAAACCTTAATCAAGCCGATAAGAAATACCAAACGATGCCATAATTAAAGATACTTCAATGAATAGTCCGACAGTAAGATAGCAAACACAATCGAGTGCTGACTACGTTAACAGTTTCATAGTATACTAGTAATGAGTCTGACCCGTGGGATATTTACAGAATCCGTCTTCTGCAATGGCTACACCAAGGTCGAACTTTAGACATGAAATAAAACAATACAAAAATGTCTTCAAATGGAAGATCAAATATCACTTGAGTAGACGTTATACACATTCCCTGCTAAACTGAACATAGCAACAGAAAGAGTAGCAAGATGCACAGGAATACAATCAAACTTATCCTCACCTGACACCTTCGGGCTTGGACAGTGCCCTTCTGTATCCTGACGACCCATTCATCTGCGATGGTACATCCATGACGTCATCCCAAAACATTCCAGTAGATCCTGAATGGCTATCTCCAGGATGGGTCACATTATTCCAAACACTTGTGTTGTAACTTTGCTGGTCATGAAAGAAAACATGGTCGTCACACTACCGGTTACATTGGCAATGGAATCTTGTATCTAAACGATGTGTTAATTCACAACGATGTTATTAACTAACAGAGACATCTTTATGAGCGATACTGTAGTCATAATGATTCAGTACGTTGTGGATTGAGCACAAATATAATAATTGCACTAAATATCACATCAATCTAAAAAGTAGTTATCATTTCTTTCTACGTCAGGATCCACAGTACTAAGCTCCATCCACCATGCACCATGCCTAGGCACAAAGAAGGCAGCACTGTACTAATATGATTGTATTCAAACTGTTCTTCAAAAAAAATGACTAGACTTTGTACAGTAAGGCTGCTAGACTGCATAATCTGGTAACAGTGGAGGCAAAATATGATTTCAATTGCTGACGTCACATTAAGGTAAATCCCTAGAACAATTCTCCTAAAGCCTTAAAAATTTGCCACGTTAATCAGTAACAAATAACGATTCCATCAGTACACAATATATTTTAATGCCAATTTTTCCAGGTTTAACCAATTTTACTTTATTTCGTTCAGAACAAAAACAATTTCCAAATATTTCTATCCTGCGTGACATTAATTGATACAATATGGACAAGATCATTCATGAATGTTATCACACCAATGTTTTGCTTACTTCTTTGGTAGTAACTGACACTCCTTTGAGCTTGCGAAAAGTGTTAAAGACTGCTGGTCATAATGCATATAATACGGGCCAATCTGCTGGCTTTCAAGAGATTCTTGATTCTCGTATGATGGTTAATTAAAATCTTATAACATCGCTTCGAAGTACCCAGGTTTTCTAATTAAGGTTAAGATCACTTCAACAGTTAAGGAATGGACAGCATATTTATTATAGACTTTGCATCTGATAAAGGGTGTGGCGTATGATAGGAGTGGAGTACTCTTAAAGCTAAAGGCATGTGGTGGGCGGTAGGAGTGGGGTACTATTAAAGCTAATAGTATGTGGTTGGCGGTAGGAGTGGGGTAGTATTAAAGCTAACGGCATGCAGTGGGTCGTAGGAGTGGGGTAGTATTAAAGCTAATAGTATGCGGTGGCCGGTAGGAGTGGGGTAGTATCAAAGCTAATAGTATGCAGTGGGTCGTAGGAGTGTGGTAGTATCAAAGCTAATAGCATGCGGTGGGCGGTAGGAGTGG
>JANTCA010002786.1:0-11138 GCA_024741275.1 Chironex yamaguchii | reverse complement strand
TTTCGGGATATTCATCATGTACAAATTGAACAGGAATGGGGACAGGACACCTCCCTGAGGTACTCCTTGCTTCAGTACTCGATATTTTGACTTTGAATTACGGAATTCGACATAAGTTTGTCTGCTGATGAGGTAAGCGGCAATCCAGCGTGTAACATTGTCGGGGATTTCTGAATGTGAGAGTTCGTTAAGTAGATAAGCATGGTCGACGGTATCAAAAGCACTGGTGAGGTCTAGCGCTACAGCAATTGTTCTTCAGCAGGGTTTGGGTTTATTGAGTCCTGTTGTAATGGTGTGGTTTATCTTGTGGAGGACAGTTACAGTTGATCGGACTTTACGAAATCCATGTTGATGGTCGGCGAATTGTACGTTGTCATTGAGAAATGGCAGTATCATTCGTTCTAGGAGTTTGGCAACAGGAGAAAGGAGAGAGATGGGCTGATATGATTTGCCTTGTTTGCTCGGTTTACCGGGTTTAGGTAGTGGTATGATATTCCTGGGCCTCATGTACAAGATACCTGCATGATATCAAGTTAATTTAGTAAGATAAAGACTCTGATGTCAAATAACTGTGGTGTGTTTGTCTCATTGTTTTTTCGCAAAAGTGACACAAAATCATGCTGTTACCATGCTGGCCTGGCCTGTTTACATGATATTGATATCAAGCAGGTATGAATGTGTACTGATATGACTACAGACACGGATTTAATGAGGATTAACACCATCTCATGCCAGCATGGTAGTGACATCATGCAAATGGGTGATCTAAATGTAAAAGATATGCTGGTGTCATGTAATGTCATGGTGTAAACAGGGTCTATGATTCTATCATCATCATCATCTTCGTCATCATTATCATCATCATTTTCATGATCATTTCACTTGGTTTAGGGTCTATTTGCAAGCTTGCTTGGAACTTCAAGAATAAACACTAAATAAAGTTTCCAATAATTCTTCAATTTTATAGATTATAGATTGATAAGCTAATGTAGAACACAAGTCAAAGATCTGAGTGAAATGTAACGTTGAGATATTGAGATATATGATCATTTATACAGTTTCTCTGTGTACTGGCCAAATAATCCAATTTTTTATCAGATACTTCCTAGACCAGGCTACCTTATTTTACCAACAAAGGACAATGTTAGAAGTCCTTGAATTAGATATCAAATTCCCTTTATTTTGCTCCTCTGCTGTACAAGTAACTTACATCCAATATCACTATATTACTGTAGTACTTTAATTTAATAATTAAGTTAATAATTTCCAGCTTATTTCTAGGCCTTTAACAACCAATTAGCTTCCCTTTCCTGTTGTTACCAACATACTTAATAACAAAAGTGTGTTAGAAGCTACAAAACATTCCCCTGTCAACAACAAAGAAAAACTACACCTCTTTCTTTTCAAGTTTTCATTGCTATCTGTAAGTTTCCCTCAGGGCCCCTCGATATCTATCACTTTATAATCACTTGTTAAAGTTTTCTACTCCTTTCTTTAATTGGTTGTATTATGTACTGTTGTTACATACTATTACTATTTCAATGCTTAATGTTTACCAAATTGCTGAACTGAAGGTGTCAAAAGTATTTGACAGAAGGTTAGAAAAAAAGTTAAGCATTCGTTTGTTTTGCCATTGCACCAATTTCAGTTTGTAAACAACTGACCACAGAAGTAATGGTTCATCTACTGCAATACTACTCGGATTCTCTTTAATGAGACCTTTCTGAAATTTTACTATAATTTTCTACAGCAAAGTTCCCAAACTAGATTCTACATTTATTGCTACTTCATAAAAATACTTTGACACTAAAAGGCCTCGTCGAGTATTTTTACTATCCCTGGATTATTTTAACTATTCGCATAATCTCACTAGGACAAACAGTAAATTGCAGTGGCCTCAAAGGTGTTGACCCAAAAATTAATGGTAGGTTTAGTGGTTTTGACAATATTGCCTACTGTTATTTACTTAGAAATCTCTTGCCCAAAATTGACTGCTACCGTGCAATTTTTGGCCTGGAGCTCAAAGCTTCTAAAAGCCCCTCACTCTGAGCTAGGGCTAATGTAATGCTGTTAGTTGAACACAACTCATCTCCGACAATAACGGGATTAACAAGCAGTCGTCGTCTTACAAAGCAATTAATAGTACGCTAATAAACGCATCTACAAGGCCATTTCAGGTTATTATTTTTAATTCAACTACACTATATTCATTAGTTTTTCCTGTTTATTTCATACGCAATTTCTTCACCGTAAATTGATCAGTTAAGTAGAATACCAACAAGGTTTCTTCTACAAGGCTAACCACAATGGCGTAGCTGATCGAACAACTATACTTAAATAACGTGTTAAGGATAGCCTACATATCACAAACAAATTACGATTTAAAGGCCAAGCTACGAGCCACTTTATGCAATTACTTTCGAGTCGCCTTTTTAAGTTGAACAACAAACCTAAGTCCGTGCTTTCACACACAGATATTGGTAAAAAGGGTAAAAATAGCAATCCAGTTTTTAGGCTATTTAATGTGCGCTAGAAAATACTGATCGTGAATATTAAGGTATACCACTGGTTGTGAAGAAAACATATCATAATTTAAGCAGCAAATTCCTGTATTTATGTTTACAGAACTTGTAAAGTGTAAAGTTCACAAATAGAGTAAATTCTCATGATCACCAACGCATTTCACAACTGTTCCATGTCCGAGTAATCGGATTACATTGAACAAAGCTCTCTGTTTTCTTCACGAAATTATGGTTGTATCAAAGCCAGTTCATAATACAAAACCACTATACCGACAATAAATAAACAAAAATACTTACTTTCCTGGATAATGCAAGATATTTATCTTCTTCAGAGCTTTCTAAGAAACATTTAACTATCAAACAGCCAAGGAGCAGTGTTTTTCAAAGTAGATCCTATTTCAAGTTGTGTTATCACATCTAAAGAAATCTTAGTGTAAGCTACTTACTTGTCAAGACCCTTCCAAAGGCCTTGTGCTGGCTTCTAGCAAAGCCAATATCGACAGTACACTACTTCCATTTTTGAGTCAAGGCAGCATGAACTAGCTTAAGCATCTTCCAATCATTTCCAGTACAGATCCTAAGTATGCAAGCGATCAGTCCAGTCACAGAATCTTTAAACGCAATATCCTTTTTACAACTGTTGCACTAAAGTCCCAGACCTCATACTGAAGCACCTTATGGGCAAAAAAGGTAACGACAATGTTGATCTCCGTCTTTCCTCCTAGACCAACCCGATTTTTAATCCGGTCAATGAATTATGTCTCGCCAAGAAGAACAGAACATATTAAAATTCCTTGTTCTCAGACTTGTACAACGGGATTAACTAATGATCAAGGCCAAGGCCAGTGCATGAAATATCCACCTTAGTCAGCTATCCGGGAGGACAACATGTGCAACACAGTGAAGATAGTCGATAAACAAAAAGCGCAAGTTACAGTCGGTCTCCAGAAAGGAAAGAGTATTTACAATGTTAACCATAATCTGCTGGATGTATGTAGGTTACAACAATAGACCTGCTCGAGTATGACGATGAAAACAAAAGTAAAACACTCCCAACAAAAGCGCATAAGCTGTTATAAACGATGTTTTCCCTTGCATGAGTGTGATTGAAACACCAATTGAATTTAATGGCACTAAACGTCACACAAAAGCTCGAACCAGAGCTCCTCCTCGGAGCTGATACATGACTGATAACATGTATGTGTGCTTCGTCCAAATGAAATAGAGGCTATAGTAACCGTGACAACAGGAAATGGTAGGAAGTCTCTACGCAGAAAATGACCATAATTTTCAAGCGTTTTTATTGCTGTCTAATTGTTTGGTTTTCTTTGCTTTATTGTTGGTGTTCTTATAGAATTGTACTCGTTATGCTACCAAACCGGTTGGTCTTGTAATAGGGCGCAAAATAAATTTGTTACTTTATCGCATGTTTTAATAATATAACGATCCATCAACACGTATTCCTCATTCCGTCGGATGACTAAGGCCTTCTAGGTCGAAATTTCGCTGATGAATCATTATTTCCTTCAAATTAATGTTACTTTATAGTCATGTACAGGCCCCACGGTACTTTGGATCAAAATGTAATCAGTTTGATGAACTTTTATCAGGATATCACCTATACGTAGGTATAGAGGCAGTGATAAGAACTATAATTGTCTATGTATTATAGATGACAACATTAAATTGCTTGTGCACTAGAACATAAACTAATACCACCTTTAACGAATAATATAAAAAATAATATGATTTGTTGATGACCTGTGATGCTTATCTAAAATTTCCCCCTCCAAGCCATACTATGTTATGGTATTAGTCTCAGGGTGTGTTCAGCCGACCAACTGACACATTATGAAAAAATGAAGAGGGAAAAACTAGAACCAAAATATTCTAAGTAATCTAAGTTAGTATGATAGATTAAAGAGGTTTGCTTTACCAGTCAGTCGTCGTTGCTCTCACTCAAAATTTATGATATAATGGGTCTAAAAGACAGACAAAGTTCAAAAATACTTTCTAGATCTAAATGACTTTGTTTTGGGCTCTTCACACAAACTTAGGTCTAAATGGCTTGTGTTTGCAGCAGGGATGGCGCTTAGGGGTGTCATGGGGGGCAACTGCCCCCCTAAAAATTTCTACTTGCCGAATAGATAGAAAATTGCTGTCTGAAGTCTGTGTTGAAAAAAACTGTTATCCAATCGCATTACGTTAAAAACAGGAAGGGCACCAACTAAGAATAAATGCCCAGACATTGATGCTGTATTTTCATGGCTCTTGTGTTTGGTACACTAAGCCGTTGTAATGGTTGATCATTTATTTACTAACACGTTTTATTTCGAATTACATATAGTTGATTTCATTTATGATAAAGTATGTTAGAATTAGTAGTTAATCGTTGCAACAAGTTCAAAAGTGAAGGTTCAATTCTATGTATCTATTTTTAAAAACGTAAAGGAAATTGTGGAATGGAATTCTAAAAAATCTGTCAGCAAAATTTTGAAAGCCTTCGACACTTGAGCTCTTCTGGTGTTGTCGGCACATCATGTTTAGGCCGCTAGCACCACCCCTGGTTTACAGCCAAATGGTCACAAACTAACGAGCTTGCTTCATTCCGGCGTGCATTCACATTTTCCACCACTAACGGGCATTTATATTCAGAAATTGTAGTCCTCGCTGGAGCATGGATCAAATGGGGCTCCTATTGCTTTTACTATAAAAGATTTCTAGACTTAGAACATCAAAATTGAACATAAGTGTTCGTTACTGCTTAAAGAGCAAGTTGGCATAGAATAGCCGTGTGCCACGCTGATGACGTGGCAGCATAAGTTTGAACCATGATTTTTACAGCCTATAGATAGGGTTTGCTAGAATGTACAAGTAGTGCCAGCAGCTGAATTACTGACGAACCATTTGGCATGCATTCCCTGTTTCTATCGACGATTTTCTTTAAATCTCATAGCTGTACTATTTACAGGCTTATACAAGTACACATTAAATAATTTACATTGACTTTTAGCACGATCCAAAAATTCGCAAGTGGAATGGCAAATTTTTTTTGCTACGTAAGTGAAAAATGCACTAAATTATTTTCATTTTGGCAATTACACTTTTCTCTTGATGACTTACAGTACCCCTTTGTTTAATAACTTATAACATTTTGATTAAATATCCTCATGATTCACAACCTTGAAATCAGGTACATGATCGATGGCTGAGCGAATTTCGTTCTCTCATGAGGACCCTCCGGTGTTACCTAACCTAATATTTTTTCTTGTTGTACCGTTTTGCAAATATGAACGGAAAATTCGATGGTGCTAAAGTATAGATATCTATGCAATCAAATACTGGATCCGAGATGAATTCAGTGAAACAAACACGATTTTGGTTACCAAAGCCTTTGAAAAGGTTTCTTATATTACACATCATTGATAACAATATCTCTTTGAAGTTTTTAATAGGCCAAAGGTTGCTGCTGGGCAATGTAACTTTTATTATTTACTTGAAGACTGAATTTACAACATTCCGTACTTTTGAATATTATACATTTAGCGACATCTGTATCCAATGGAGATACTTTACTTACGTTCTAATAATATTTTAGATTCAGTTTCTCGTAGTCAAGCATCGATAAGTTGATTACAGTCAGCCCGTCTTAAGGGCGTGAGGAAGTCATTCTTTCTTAAGCTGCGTCGATTTGCTCCAAAACCAACGAATCTTCTGTTAGATAACAATGCTCCTTTTAAAGTCATCTGGTTGATTTTAACTTTAAAAGTATAATCCCTTTTTCAAGAATAGTCAACACTATGAAATCTCTTTTAAAAGGGATGAGATAAGCAACATCCTCTCATCTCTTGTGAGAATAATGTCAGCTCGATACGGATGTGAAAAGTAGCATCCGACTTTTAGGTAATAACAAGTTTGTCTTTGACCAATAAATGGCAGGGTTGGTGAAAAGTAATTGTAGGTTGAGGAGCTGCAATTTTAAGGTAGTACAGGGGTCTGCGATAGTGGCGGTCTAGCAGGGAGCAGAGGGCGTACCAGCCAGCATATTTTTAATGGGGCACCAAAGTTAAGAAGAGGAGGAGTCAAAGAACAGAAAGTGTTCGGTCGCGCTATACTAGCCTACTATAATCCAGCATAATGTCCCAAGTCGAGGTTTCTAAGGGTGCCGTTTTCGAGGACGCTTTATTGAGAATAGGCATTTTCATTTTTTTCCCCAAGTCGCTTTCCTCACCTCCTGCAGCAGTGCAAGACATTTCGTGATCTTCAGAGAGCCATTGAATGTTTTTTATAGATATACAAGCTGAACTGTTACATATTCACTGACGAACTGTTTAGCTTTTCCAAAACATTCATAAAGCTTGTGTCTGTTTTATGACCCATGGCTTATGACCTTATGAATTTTCTTGAAATTGTTGTGCTTTTGAGAAACAAATCGTACGTCTAGAGCGGGCTCCGACACCCGCGTCTTTCTGGTTTCCGGGCAGATGCTCTAGCAACTGAGCTACAGGGACGTTGTTTCTTGGAGATGAATTTAGACATCATCATTTGATGATTGTGACACTACGTAACTCTCCTTCCCTAGGGCTGAAGAAATAAGACTCAAATGTCTGATGGCTGACGCGTAAGTTTGTTGTGTCAATACCAAATAGTAGAGCGTGCTGAGTGGTGGTCGAACGTGATGAGTTGCGCCGCTGAGACTGACGGTGTGAAATGCTGAGTCGTGGGTGACATGTTGAGTTGTATTGGTTTATTGCTTGACTGAATGGAAATTTTCTTATCCCCGTCTTTCTCAGGGAAAGCTATGGGCTGTGGCGGCTGGTGCTGGGGGCACCATGGGCATTGCCCCACCATTCAAAAGCAGAGAACGTCTTCCATATCCAATTATTTTCCGAATTGACAAATTTTGTCACTCCAAGTCATATTCAGGAGCGACTTTCGGTGATCTCCCATTGTCTTTCTTTGCAGGATTAACTGTCAACGCATTTCCAAAGTTATATGAGGGTTATTGACTTGAAGCAGATCACAGGGCTGCATTCTACTTCTGTAGTGTTTGACCCTGAACAGCAAGGGCAAGATAAAATTCGCCCAAGATTTCGGCATCTGGGCATGCGTAGTTCATACTGACTATCAGACGATTTTCCCTCATTTCATTTTTGTTGTGTGCAAAACGTTTAGCTCGGTGTTGTTGTGAAAATCAGAGCTATCGCCCCACTTAAGAAAATTAGTACCAGCCGCCACTGGCTATGGGTGTTGTTGAATTTATTTGCTTCGAACCCATGACCTTCTGCTTCTGAGAAGATGCTCTGACAACTGTGTTACGTGGACGTTGTTTCTCAGAGGTGAATTTAGAGTATCATGATTTGATGATTTTGTCACTACATGCTTAGTCTGGTCTTCCGCGATGAAGGTGACACAGATATTGATGACAATGATGACGATCATGTCAATGATGATGGTAATACTAGTGGTGATGCCTATGCCAGGCTGACAGACATATTTCATAAATCAGAATCGTGCAAAAATCAGAATCGTGAATACATCAGATTCGTGCATAAATCAGAATGACGAGGGTCATAGGTACTGATAAAAACGTGACAAGTAGAGTTGCAGCTATAATAGTGGATGAGAAACAGAGAAGAATGAGGTCACCTTCCTTCATTGATGCAAATCCTATCATCTGTCACGCAGATCACAAGTTGATAGAAGCATACCAAACGCTATGTCAGGTTTATTCCATGACTGTGGCCGTCCCTGCAGAAGTCTTTTTCAGCACTTTAGATGTTCAAACTCGGATCACATCAAACATGGGCCAAGCAAGACTAGAATCTCTGCTCTCAGTGACGATTGAAAAAAAATTTGTTGTCCATAACATATTATCAATTCATTCAAAAAACCCTCAAATAACCTTTCAAAGGCTCTTTGTTTTTTTATTTTTGATGATATGTCGTATTTGATAATTATTTTGTAACTGCTTTCGGTAACCCTTAAAGGACACTCTTAATAGATAGAGAGAACTTTAATGATGAAGATGTTATTGACAATTTTTTTAAAAAAGATGTCACTTTTGAATGTTTGAAATGAATCATGGTTCATAAACTAACGGAAACATTTGAACCAATTTTTGACCACTGGAGAGTTTGTTGAAGACAACGGTAAGAAATACTTGTCAACAAGAATGACTGGAATTTTGTGGGTAGTTAAACTTAATGCCTATGTTGTTACATATTGTTGTCCAATTTAGTTGTGCTTAAGAAGTAAATGCATTTTTGTAGTGATTAGCCCATTTTTTATGGCATGTTGCACAGGAGATGCAAATTTGGCCTTAAAGATACCATTAGCCTGATCTGTAGGAAAAATCTCTTGTCGTGGAAACTGATCGACCCAGAAATGATAGGTCAATTTCTTCAAATTGTGCTCATGTGGGGATCGGTTTTTCTATATCCAGCATATCTAAAATCATAAAATTACCAAGTTGCCAATCTCATCATAACCTTGACAACTGTATTTTTCTTATCAAGGGTTGTCATCCCTCCACCCCCAGGAGGAAAAGGGTATGCTGTCACTGGTTTGTGGAAAGTTCAGTTTACTTTACTTCATTCAAAATTCCACTACAAAGTCTTTAGTAGTAACAACATTTTACTTAGATTATAATAACAAAGTAGGAGAGACAACAAAGAACTGAAATAAAAATGAAATTCGATCCAAGGGCAACCTAGGCAATTGCTTGCAAGCTATCTTACATAATCATTCACTTGTTTTAAGAAGCGTTCAAGTGCAGTTGAACAAAACTCCAATTTACATTGACTAAACATTTAAATTACCAATAGTACAAACAAGTGCCCGACTCATGGCAAAAAAGTTACATTAACCAATGTTTAACCTTCAAGTTCTGATAATTGCCTAACCCATGCAATGCAGATTGTTAAGAAGTAGGTACAACCACTGCTTCTTCCATAGTGCTATTGTGTATTAGCATTAATAGCGAAGCTGGCGTCACCCATAAGGGTGTGTGTGTGTAGCATACTCATTACTAAGCGTAGCTGATTCCTATGCCAGGGTTAGTGACTTTACTAGAGAAGTGAACTCTTTATGAGAGTGGGCTCCCGTTACCTTCTCTCACCAACGGTATTTTGTTTGTGGTCACGTGCAATCGAACTTGCAACCTCTGGCTTACAAGATCCTCGTCTTATCCACTATACCACGGCAGCCCTTACCCATAAGGGTAATTACTTTAAGAGCTGATTTCTTTACTTACCAGTTGCATTGCTAGTTAATTGCCCAATGCGGAATATGGATGACAAGACTTTTTACTTGTGAGCTGCCTCCACTATAAAGCACAACATCGCATTGATACCTTTCTATCCAATCAATGCTGTTCACCAAAACAATTGACAAATGAAAATCCTTCTGTTCAAAATGGCCTTTGTTTTGAGCACGTGGTAAGGTGTTAACGGCATATTTCAACATTTGTTTGATGACATGAAAAGTGTGGAAGAAAATTTTATGCTTCAAACCCACCGAATGCAGCAGCAAAATGTTACTGCTGCAACTTTTTGGCATCCATCTATCTAAATACGGATTTTTAAAGGTTTTTTAGGGATAGCCATCCATATCTGGCATAAAATCAATTTGCAATCTTTGAATGTGAAGGAGTTGTGCAAGTGACTACTTGGTCATTTGTCCTATATTGAGACACCTTGTCGCCTTCTAGCTCTTCTGCGTGTCTGGCATTTCTGTCATTCACAATGACAGGCACACATGAGAGTATTTTGCTTAAGCACAGGATCATTTATGGCACTTTCCATACATCTTTTGCATTACATCTCATTATAATCAGACAATCTTTTGTTGTACAAAACTTAACAATTTGTCATTGCACTAAAACATCCTTAAAAGCTTTTTGTGGCATTCTTCAGGATGTCATACATCTATACTTTCCTTTCTGGTAACTCATACTCCGGAGTGTTGGATGAAAAAAAGCTCTTAAGTACATTTTTAGTGCAATGTCGCAAATTTCCAAGGTGATAGTCATCAAAACTGAACAAACACCTACTGTCTGTGGCAATACCAAAACCCCATCCATCACCAGACAGCAGAGATAGTGCCAAAGAGTGCATAATTTTGTCAAAAAACATGCATGAAGAATTGAATTTTTCATTGCACTTTTCAGTGGATGGGCACTCTAAATACTTTTAATACTGAATATCTAAAACACATTATTTCCAATGTCTGCAGTAAGGAGATCAGAGCTTACTTTCTAGCAAGAGTGTTAAGCTTTTTTGCGCTCAGTTTTTTAAAATCTATTTAGAAAGCCTGTTATGTTTGCTTTCCCTAATCCACTCAGTAGAAATAGGCCTTTTACTTACCATTGTAACCATTTTCTAACACAGCAAAAATCTAAGTTTATTAAATTAACTTTCCTTTCTTCATTTGCAGTCCAATTCATCTTTTCAATCAACAAGCAGATTAAACCCTTGATTAAAGGAAGCTACAAAATCGATGATCGTTTCTCGAAGAATTCTAGAAACAACTTCCTCTGGAAAAGTCTTTTGGGCCTCAAAAATGTCCTGTATACCTAAAACTTCCTTGGCTAGGTAATGTTTCTATCCGCATAGA
>JANTCA010002785.1:0-11139 GCA_024741275.1 Chironex yamaguchii | reverse complement strand
TTGTGCCGTGATGGCACGGAGGTTTGAGTGTTGGCTTTTGAGTCTGAGGATTGCAAGTTCGACCCCGGTCGGCTCCCTCTTAGTGCAGCCATTGTGGTAATGCTCCACTCTTGATGAATATATATATATATACACATATATATTTAGATATAATTATATCTTATTACAAATATATTTTTAAGTATATATGTATATAGTAATTTATTATATGTTGGTATACAACATTGTGCGGATATAAGACCTAACGTATACGATGACGTCACTGTAAATTACACCATTGGAGAAATGATTAACGATGTTTTGATAATTTACTCGGACAAGAAAGCCCTCTTTTCATTTCTCCCCACTCTCTATGACCAAGACGTTTCTAAATCAGCCAGTGACAGGTGTATACTCCTCATGTCTTTGAAATGTTTGTTTGCTGTGACCTTCATCTCGTCACTTGATTCTTGCGTCATACCGAAGTAATTAGACTAGGAAACGTCACAAGTTGCAAAATAATAGCCGCTTTTTTTAGCAGAGTGCATAGATACATTGGATATAAGATAGTCAAAGAAGAAATTGTTTACGGCCAGGAAACGATTCTATTTATAGATAAAATGTTGGTTGATCCTCATGAATATTTTACTAACACCAACTTTAGTTGCAGTAAACTTTCAATAGTCACAAAAAATACATGACAATTCACGCTGATACATGAGGCTATGATTGTTAAGCAAGATCCTTTTCATTCTCATTCCCTAATCTTACTATAATGAGGATAAATAAGTTACGATGTTTGAGGTTATATATTTGTTTTTTCCTACAATGTAGCTTAAAGCGTCAGTACCACTGACAAAGTAAAGATACAATTCTTTATAAATTGATGATTGGATGGCAACCAGTGATAGAAAATAGGATTGTGTACCTCCTAAGAGTCGATTTGGCCGGGTATCTTAGTCTAAAGGTATTTAATAACGCTGTCAGAGTACTTAAAAACAAAATTAGATATTTTGTCTTGAAAATTACAAAATCGTAACATTAAAAGTTTCCTTCTGAGAAACAACTAATCCACAGAAAGCATATGCATAAACACAAGAAACGCAGTATATCCGTGTTTTAGTTTGCGTTAGTATCGTTTTGCAAAACCACTTATCATATCTTTTTTCGTCATAATGCAGACACTGCTCACGTGTGAACGACGTATGAAGAATATGTACGAGGAATAATGTGTTATATTGGGACCGAGCGATCATATGACGAAAATATTCATATAGATAATTCATGATTTTCATATTCCAGAAATTTTGTTGCCAACTTTTACTCAATTCAACACACAGTATTAATATTCAAGGTACACGTTAGGTAAAAGCTGACTTCTCTGTTTATATTATGTTTTTCTCGCCAACGTGCACGGACTTTCCAAGTGGCCAGTCCACAATCAGCTTGTTTTAACCTTGCAACAAGTTTGTGTATGTGTTTAGGATAAATACTTCCTGCCTGTGGTTCTTCTACAGTGGAATCTGCCCATAGTGTATACTTTGGTACCACCGACAGACTTTTTTGGACCTTAGAAGCCATGGTCAACTTTTCATGAAACCTCTATACAACTGACAGTTTTGTAGCTTGACACATACAGTGGGCACTAGTTTTCAAGACCATGTGAACGTTTGCTATGAAAATTACCTCTGCATAGCCGATTCACTAGTTTTAGAGGGAAATTAAAAAACAGCATAAATATATAACTACTCCATTTTAAAATATTTTGTAACAATGTCATAAACCCATCACAAATTTATGTACTCCTTCAGTTCTTCGACACATTCGTCGATTTGTACATCGTAACATTAGTCAGATTCCTCGAAAGCTTTTTTGAGCCTTCCTACGAGGTTACTGTCTTCAGAAAAGATAATCGACAGGCATCTCGAGTCTAAGATCAACTCCTCTGTTTTCATCTTTGCCCGCGATAGTATCACAAACAAATTGATTAAGAAAGTGTGGAAGCTGTAATGCTCTTATAAAACAAGACGTGTCCTTCCACCTGTTTTCGAAAGGCAATCATCGAAAATTATCTCAGTTGCATATGTATGGTCTTTATTGCTTTAATCCGCTTCAGAACTCAACAGACCATCGATGATAAGTGGATTCAATGTCTTCATAAGCAAAAAATTAAAAAATTTAAGTGAAACACTCATCCACGACGTCTTTAAGAAATTCTTATGCGCACACCTATATGAACTCGGATTTGGATTATAATGCCAAATTTCTGAAAATACATGAACTCGGATTTTCGTTTATGATGCCTCTTTTCTGGAAATATCTGAACTTCTTCATAGCGGGCATCTAATTATAGCGGACACTTTCTCTAGGTACTGCAGGTGTCCACTGCATTCCCATAAGTATGAATTGAAGAACATTAACATGTAATCTATTACACTCATTTATATTTTGCAGGATGTCATTGTTATGTTTCACAACATCTTCGTGTTATTTGCGGGATTAATATCTTTGCAATGATATTGCTTTAAAGAAGAGTTCTCACCACGAAAATAAAGCTTAGCTTAAGTATGTGATTTAGACCCCAAATATTTGGGGTCTGTTAAATATCCAACAACACACCCCACAATGTGATGAGTCGGTTTTATGTAACAAGTTACTTACAGACATCTCGTTTCACACAGATCGGGTCACGCTAATGGACAACAATACTCAATTTAACAAATAAAATAGCAGTTTTTAATATCCAATACATGTTTCGGCTATCCAACAATTTTGTAACTCGTTCAGACCTAAATTAATATCTACCGAAGGTGGCTGTTGGATTAAAATTCATCTGGATTATATTTCACATTCATTTGGAAATCATGAATTCCAAGTCGATGATAAAATCTACCATGTTTTATTGTACTTGTCATTACTCGCAAGTGTATGATTGAAGAAGAAGAAAATCTACCCTTCACGAATAGCAAAGATATGAGCCAACAATTGCATAAAGCAAAATAGTGAGAAACAGCGAAATGGAAGGAATTGGACGCGGAAGAAAAAATGAAAGAAATTGTGTGCCTAATTTCGGTTGTGTTCCTTTATGTCAACTGTCATGGCATAGTGGAGAAAAAGACCATCTTTCGATCTACAGATTGCGAGTTTGAATCTACGTGCACAAGCAAAAGACTACTGTTGCGGCCAAACTCTGGAACTTGTCTCTGTCCTACGCTGTATTTAACAGTGTCTCTAGAGGTCCATGAGTAGGAAGCTGGGACGCCTAGGTAGCACATGGGCATCCACGATGGCATCATCAGCCAACGGGACGGGCTCTGGAAGTAGTCTTCAGCATGCGTCTGGCAGGGACGTCTTGGCAAACTGACCCAGTAGTTGCAGCTTTTTGCGCCTCACTCGAGTTGACAGAGAGACAGGATTTCCAGACCGGGCGCAGACATCCTTATTCTACACATGTTGAAACCGCCTGTTTCCCAGCATAGAGCGGAACACTTGCGATGGAATACGTCAAGGGCAGATGCAATTGAAGATGACAGTGCTCAGAATTCATATACATATAGCACGGAGGGAAACATGGTGGATCGAAAAGACGGAGCTTTGTTTGGATAGTGATGCATGGATTCCACCACGCCCGATTCACATGACCAAAAGCATCCTGACCCAGGGAGAGACGACTCCTGGCCTCCGGTTTGGATGAGCAGGAGCTGGCAAACTTTTCATCAAGGTATATGAACTCATCCACAGTACAGACCTGCTGAGTGCACAAGTCCAGTTTGGCCAGGAGTCGAGGCAGGTAATCCGAGGAAGACTGAACTATAGTCTTGGCCCAGCTTAATGTCACCAAGTGGTGTGGCCTCGACAACCATGATCTTTAGAGCTTGGTTACTGTCAGAGCCAGCTCAACAAACAAAGTACGACATCATCGGCATAGCCGATGATCCATGATAGTGCTGTGATAGCCCACACTCACACCCGCAGATGATTCTAACCTTCAACGTAAACAATAGTCGATTGACACATTGAAGAGGTTCGGTGATGCCACTCACCCTTGGCGAACACAAGCAGTAGTGAAGAAGGGCGTAGATTTGGTTGAATCTTCTATGATGCAACAGCTGGTATTGGTGTACAGAGCTTTTAGTAGAATCTGCAACTTTAGAGGAACCCTAATTTCTTAGAGAAGCAACCATAATGCTACCCTGCCCGAGGAGTCGTAGACGACTTTTAGGTCCACATAAGCTATCAGAGGACCATGGAACTCACTGTGTTGTCAACAGACTGTTCGCCATTGTTATACAGTGAGTGAATACAGCGGAAAGCATCACTGGTGTTCTGGTAGGTGAAAGCTTGTCGTGCTAGTCTATCCAGCCAGGCGTCTTTATCCCTACAGCTGCTGCAACGCCTGTCCCGGCAAAGATCTCGATAGTCAACTAGGCGCACCTCAAACCTTGCTTTATGACATTCCTCAACCAACTGAAGAGATCGATATGAGATCCTGTCCTGCGATCGATATGAGATCATGTCCTGCGACGGTCCTGTTGTCCAGCAATATCAGTCGCACTCGATGTAAGACCAAACTGAAAGAACTTCCAGGATGTCAAAATGTTGGTGTGAAGGGGGTGGGAGGAATCAGCCTGTTTGAATCGAGCAACAGGTATTATATACATTCTCTCAAATTATGCCATCATTTGCCAGCAGCCTTTGCAATCTCGTAAGTCTTACATTTGTGTGTAAGCAATGTGGTCTATTTTCGTTCCTATGTTAGACCACATACTTGGTATGTTTGGCATTACCGTCCTTTGATACATCTAATTGGCTAATACCAGACAAAGGTTTTGGTAGACTATGCTTCTTCTTAGCACTTCTTTTGACTTATAGCCATTTGGTACTATGTGATAAATCACTAAAAATCTATAGAAAATGGAAGCAGTAACCCTCCAAAGTGTGGACAATTGGATTCTGTTAAAGAAATAATATGCAGAATGCAATCTATTGCAGAAACATTAGTCAAGAAAGGTACAATAGAAAACTCATTCATAAACTCTATCCTGATAAGCAAGTGAAATACTTAACAAACCTGTTATAGTAGTGTCAACTTTAGTGTAGATGTAAAAAGTGTACTTTAATTGTTATCAAACATGTTGCCTGAACATTTTTCTCCTATTCCCCCTCCCCCCCAGTTACTCACAACATAATATTTATAATAGGTAGTAGTAAGGAGGAGCAAACTTTTGGGAAATTTTAACTGATATGCCCCACAACTACATAGCTTTTTTATGGCGTACAAATTGTATGAATTAGCAAGACGTGCTCAGCATCTCAGTTTTTGTTTGGATTCATCATGCCAACATCTCAGTTTTTGTTTTGTATTCATGATGGCCAGTGAAGGAGGATGGAAAGTCAAACGTAAAAGGATAGCGTTTCAGCACTTTAGCCACCTTACTCTTTCAAATTCCAATCCTACCGAAAGGCGTGAAGCTATCTTTAAGGCAAACATCGAAACCAGCCGATAAAGTTTTAAAGTTAACGAAATAGTGGAGTCGAATTTCCTTCGGCCAGCGCAACAAAATTGTAAGGGATATGTCACTTTTTTGTTACGCATTCGCACATTAAAGTCTCAAGTTGAACGCTTTGAGGGTAATAATTGATTTTGATTAAGAGTTAAACTGTTATGATGGACTATGTTTCTAACTTATCCAGATTTAGTTATGATTTTCAATTTTGAAAAGATGGAAAGTTTAAATGGCTGTAAATTAGGGTCTGCGCCTTAACGACAGATTTTGGCGTTCCTATGTGGTTAACTATCAATCAGCAAAATCGTTGATGCCACTTGAAGCCACCAAATGACGTCACTAGTCTCAGACTCCTATCCATCTACGTTAGTTGGGCATCTTTCTCAACACATCAACACTGATCAGGCGGAGTGGGAAGGTCATAGTTTTGACTATGGTCCTTAACATGAAGCAAAGTAGGTATTTAAGGGGGCATCAATAAAGGTACAGATAAATATGGCTTCTGTTAAAGTTGCTGTCAGGGTGAGGCCCCTCAACAAGAGGTAAGATATAAAAAGGAACTCGTCTTCTAACTTAATTTAATTATGTCGAATCGGGGAAACTCACTTGATGTTCAACAGTTTTTTTGACAAACTGGAATGTAATCAATCGGAGTTTGGCATAAGTTTATAGCCACACGTTGGAACTTTCATTTGGTGTACTGTCTGGTTTTATACTTATCTGTAGGGAGCGGGACATGGAGTGTAAAGTCTGCATTAAAATGCAGGAGAGAAAGACAACTATTGTAAATCCACTGGTAAGTTGACTTCAACTTAATTTAGTAGATGACAAATGTATTTTTTACCGTTTGTTCTAGCACTTGTCACTGTAAGTAGTACTTTTGGTACTGAAGAAAATGCTGCATTTATAGTGTGTATCGACATACCATACGGCTGAGTCGATATAAAACATGGGGTCGTAAACTTTCCGCAGATGTTCGTGTTAGAGTTGGTCAGACTTGTCAATACAGCCTCAAGGGCTCCGACATCATTACGCCACTGTAGAATGGTCTGGAAGGTATGCAGGTTGTAATAGATGTAATGATAATACCCTTTTAATTTTATATTTTTGGTTAAATACATAGCATTAATTCAGTTCAATATCGCCATGTTTAAGAGCCATGTGTCATGATCGGTAACTTCAGTCAACTTTCAAATAAGAATTCTTGAGTGTAGAAATACTCCAACTCAGCGATAGAAAACTTTTACTCCTGATTATACTCTAACTCATTATTTTTGCGACAAGTAGGACATGGTGGTATTTCCCTGGCACGAGTGTATAATGTCATTGTCTTTTTAAAAGTGTAACAATGAAATGGTTTCATGATGTTAAAAACCAGCGAAAATTACCAGCTATTGTTAAGTGCTGTTTAATGCGTTGCCCAATTGTCTAAGGTATCATTTAACAGCAAATCTGCTGTTAACTCAACAGCTCCATTACAAATGACGACTAACCCATTTTATTTGGGCTGCATAGTTATTAAGTAGTGGAAGACCACAAAAACTCTTCTTAAAATACGTGCAAATCAAGTGTCGATAGCCCACAAAACCGTTTTATTAAACTAGGCTATCTAATGGACCAAATCTTTATCCTCTTATTGCAAAATGCCATTTCTGTGTTAATTGTTGAATTTCAGATGATAACAGATTTTGCTATCGGCCTGGTAACTATTATTACAAACGAGTTTATTTATAACTATGTTCTATAAAGAAAGGAAGTTGTGCTTCATCTGTCTTTCACGCTTCGTAGGTTAGGAATACTACATGATAAACCAAAGTTTAACCAATTCGTGTTTCTTAATGATTTGACTTTCATTGTGTCTATTTACACAAGGAGTTAGATTTTGGTATTAATATGCAGAGCCCAATGTGTGCCTATAGGTAATCTAAGAAGTGTGACTGTAGTCATTATCAGTTTGTTGGCTGGTAGCAATACAGGTGGTGCTGTGTGTTGTGATGTCACAAAGTCATGAAGAAATATAATTGTTCAGTATATTGCATCCTTCTCATTAACTTTAACTGTTAATCCAACTAAATAATGACTTTACATTCATTAAATCTGTTTACAAACATAAAATGTAAAGGAAAGTCCCCAACTTGATATTTGACAAAAAATAATTGCATAGCCCAATGTGGTGAAATTATATTTGTGTTGATCAGTGTTATTTTATCCATGTGAGTGTAAGATATGATGCATGTAGTACCACTTGAGGTAGTGCCATTGGTGTTTCTGTCACAGTGTGATGCCCAATTTTACTCCTACAATGGAATGGACAATTTATGCTATATATACTAGTTTTGTGTTTCTGTTAACGTTGAGTGACTGTGAAACTGAAGACAATTAGATAGCTTCTTTCCCTTAGACTTTCCATGCCCCTTACTAAGATGTCCAGGTGCCCCTTACTAAGTGATGTATGTACAGATTGAAAACTTGTTGAACTTTTAGTGATATGTTGTTTCAATAATTAGAAGATTCAGCATCCTTTATTATACCCATTTTTTAAGCAAAGCCAGATACAACCCATTTACCTTCTTCATTATTTGAGTTGGTATCAGTAGGCGTATGGCAATTAACAAGTGACATTGGATTAAGAGAGAATTTCAGTTGTATCAACATTTGTTCTACAAAAAGTAGAAATTTCAACAGTGCAAAATAGTACTGTATAAATGGAAGTTCGGTCTCATCTAACACAATAAGTGGGCATGCAAAAATGTATGAATACATAATACATGTAATAAATGAGTTAATAAGCTTAAATTTTAGAGGAATTTTCTTTTAATAGTGTTAGAAGTGGTGTGGCATTCCTAGTTTACTTTGTACTTTGTTGCTGCTCAGGTATTTTTGTCATCTGCAATATTCTTGTGATTGCTTGTCATCCTTACATGAAAGTGTGCAAATGTCTCAACAAAAATAGATTTTGATATCTACAGAACATTTTTAGAATGTCTGTTGAATAGCTTTTAAATGTAAAGGAAATTGATGCTTCTCACTGTGATCAGGCACTGGATAAATCATTCTGGTATCTTTTTGCAAATTTGCTCACAGTAGGAATGTGAATCAAATTTATTATATTGTGATGGAGTAACATTATGATACAAAATCTATAAACAAACTTCTTGTCGATATAATGTTATTAAGAAAATGAAAAATCTTGGGTAATATTTTCACTTTTCATTGTCAACATTGTTCTTGTAAGGAAATCTTGAAGCCACAAATACGTAAATAATAAAATAGAACAGAAGAAGTGAATAAGGGGTATTAATTTACCCTCATTTCTATGTTATACATAGACAGTTAGAAAGTTGGTGTCAAAAAGGACTTTTGCTATCTATTTGGTATGACAGATCACCAGTAACTTCAGAACCACAACCCATGACTATGCTAATGAACCCTCTAACTTGACATTTGTTGTAACCCTGTGTGATGTTAAATTACCAGGGGATAAATTTTGTATAGTTCATGGGTGTAGTGTGGTTTCATGCTATTGTTATGAAGATGATAACCTGCATAGATGTGTATACAAATGTTTCTTTGTCATGTTGTTATAGTAGCTCCATCTGGGTCATTGCATTGCCACTATAAGTCAAACCTCTCCATCCAGATCACACTAAAAACTTCAACAGTCACATAAAAGTGAAAGGAGTCATAACTTGCAGTCGGAGGAGAAATAAGCTTGGTCAGTAAAGGACAGTCATAAAGTCATAAACATTCCCTGCTTTGCTTGATTAAATTATGCTTTCAAGTACTGTTAACCATTTCAAAAGTACAATTTGTATCCTTTTGTCTCTGAAACATCTAACCAACAATATTTTACAACAATCCAATGTTTAATATTTGGCTTGGTTTCCTTTTCATTTCTTGCTACAAAATATTTCTTGGATAACAGACAATCAGGATATTTTAACAGAATGTATTGTCATGTTGGACATGTCTGATTTTCTGTGAATTTCATCTTATCTACATTAAAACATGTTTAAAAAACCTAGAATAAATAGTCAGGGAAAATTTTAATAAAAAATAAAGATATAAATGTAAGATATCTTGGTAATCTTTTATGCATACGTTCATCTCTGTGTGTCAATGAAACATCCAGGGCATGTAATGATATAAAGTATCAAAGATAAAGTAATTGTATTGTAATATAAAGTAAATTGACTTTACAATTGACATCAGGCAAGGGCAGATCTAGCTCAGAATCTGAGTGTCACACGGGAGACATGCCATTTCCACTGCCACACGCATTTCACTTGAAAAGATAGCATTTAGTAAATATTTTGAAAAATGAATGAACATTTGAAGGGTATCTGCTACGAGCCAGACCAGCCCTCACAAGACAAACAGCTTCCTGATTTTTAGGTCAATTCCTCATTGTCTTTAACACAATCAATCAATTTAATTCAACTGAATGATCTCCTTTCAGTGACAGCATTTGTAGGGCAAAAGTCAGTCTGATTGAGTTCATTGGCTTGTTGAATCCAATAAATAGCAAATTTTCAATGTGTAATGTACTGGAAACCCAACTGAACCCATTTTTGTCATCACTTCAGGGAATGCTTGCTCTCCAGTATGGCTTTGCTATGTGATATCCAACTATGTGACCTCCAGCTGTAAAAGGCCTATCGACTAGGGACTGTTATTTGAATTTGAGTGTCATTTATGTTAGCTCCTGCCAAGTTTATGTTGCACAAAGCAATTTTTCAATCGGTTTATAATTTTTTGCTGTCTCTTTGACAAGAACAAAAACTGGATCCAATGTTGCTGCTGCCATGTTTACAGTCTTGAAAATACTTGGCATTTTTTGGACCAAAGGAAACCTTACAATATCCCCATTGGCTGTAGAACTAATCCCATGTTCCATTGAATTTCAAACCATCAGTTAACTTACTTTAAAAATTCCTTTGGACACTAGTTCATATTGCTTATTTTCTGAATTACTACACTTTGGCAAGAAGGTCATTCTTTATTTTTTCTGTATCAGATATAAATTGATAAATGTTGTTACTGTTGCTTAATCAACAGTTGTGACAGTCTGAATCTGCTCTTGTCATCAGGATAACACTCTAGGGTAAATGTGTCAAGTTACAATATTGTCAAGTGTATCGATTCTTCCTATTTTCTCCGCACCCAGTTTAGAGAATTTATAATGTTTGCTATTTGACATTGACAAGCCTCTTTGACTGTGTGGTGTCAATGTCTACAACCTAAATTGGTTTGTGGTTGATTTAGCTATCTGTTTATGTCGTTATTTTCTGAACTCACTGTTATGAGTATTGCCAAAATGTTGTTAATATTTGTGACATATGTGTGCTTGTATCTGATTTTACTGGATTGGCTCTGGCTGATTTAACTGTATTGCTTTAATGTTATGAAATTCTTGAACAATCTTTTTGTGGTACAAAACTTGCAAATCGCTTTGAAAATATGCAACATTGCGCTAAAGTCATACTTAAAAACTTTTTTCTCATGACACTCCTCAGAGTATGGAACGTCAGAAAGGAAAGTATATGTATATGGCAACCTATTTATACAAAACATGCAGCAAAGCTAGCCAATCATAAACAAGAAAGGAAACAAAGAAAGAGAAAATAAAGAAACAAAACATTATTGAAAGAGT
>JANTCA010002784.1:0-11140 GCA_024741275.1 Chironex yamaguchii | reverse complement strand
GATGGTGTTTGCTAAAGTTCCTTCTTTTCTCCCTCATCTGCTTATACCACCATCTTCTCCATTCATGATGGTGTTTGTAAAGTTCTTTCTGTGTCCTTCTCATCTGCTTATACCATCATCTTCTCCATTCATGATGGTGTTTGCTAAAGTTCTTTCTGTGTCCTTCTCATCTGCTTATACCATCATCTTCTCCATTCATGATGGTGTTTGCTAAAGTTGTTTCTGTTTCCCCCTCATGTGCTTATACCATCATCTTCTCCATTCATGATGGTGTTTGCCAAAGTTCGTTTCCTTCTGCATATTTGGCCAATTCGTAGTAACTTTCTGCTCCCTACAGTTTCTTTTAACATTTTCTCTTCATTTCTGCTCTTCTTCTAACATTTAAAATGAAGTTTTTTATTTTGCCATTTTCTCGAGGCCGTTATCTTGCTTTTGTTGTGGTAAATTGTAATAGTGGATGCATTATGCAATGTTTGTTTGAGATGTCTGTCTTTAGCTTCATTGATACCTCCGCTGTCCTGTTAGGAGGAAAAAGTAAGTGAAGATGTGTCATCAAGACGAAAAAGATCCATTTTTGCCCAAGAAAGTCAAGCGTCTCTGCCCAGGGAAAGGTAAGATCACTAGTGATGTCTTGAAAATTTATAGTGTTCTGAAAAACACTCCTAGTGTGAATTATAATTACAGGAAACAAACAGGGAAATTAGCACAGATGCCCATACTTGCGTTACCCCCACAGTCACATATATGTACAAGTACATACCCTGATATGCACGAACGTACCCGTACATGCATGCACGCACGTCCTGTACATGCATACACGGACATACCCGTTTATACATGCACTCGCATACCCGTTTATACATGCACGCACATACCCGTTATGCATGCACGCACATTCCCAAAGACGCACGTAATACGCAAGCATAAACTTGCTCACCCACGCAGACACCTGTATGGTCATATTGGTGTATATCTAATGCCTTCTCATCGTGTACTTTGCTTAGGCACCCGCGCCATGTCATCAAGCTAATAAATAAGATTGGTCTTGTCTTCCATTATGTTCGTATTATATGGTATGAGTTATGTCACTTTAAGCTCGTCTTCAATTCCCTTTTGAGTTCATATTCACGAAAGCTTGTTATCTCACCCTTATTTGTATTAGATGCTGATATCGGAAACCTTTCGTTTGTAACAATTTGTTCTTTTGTTTATCTTCACCTCACCGAATACCAAATGTACTGGGTGATTACTATGTGATTTGGTTTCCATCCATCCCTTTTTTTACAAAGAGTGTTACTCTTTTTAACAAAACACTAGCTCCTTGAAATGAGAATGCTTTTCCTTGGTTAGTAATGGGATTGAAGCCTTTGGTTACTCCTTTGATAGGCCAGACTCTTGTATTCCTTCATATACTGAACGGTGTCCCCTGGGACCATACCTTGCAGACAAAGCTCCTGAAAATTACATGAATTGCCAAAGCTTAGTAATCACAAGCAAAGACTGCCCACGAACTATCGCGCGCAATGGCATTGACCCATAACTTGTTGCTTTTGCCTCCTTAGACGCCGAACTTCTCTTCAAGATAAATCTTTAGTTGCCGAAAGCATATTTGTAGATTATTCCGAGAATAACGGCGAAGGCTCTACAAATTATATAGGTGTAGAGCAAGTTACTTTGGCGCAGAGGGCTAAGGAGATCCCTGACGACTTCTTGACTCGAAAATCGAATCCTCAGCTTGTACACGACAGAGATGGGAGCTATGCAGACGTACAGCAGTGTCCTTTAGCACGAAAGGGTAAGGTGTCCTCGGATAGTGCCTTAATACTAGATTCAAGGCCTAAACTTATACACGACACGATCGAAAATCGTAACAGTGACGGTGATATGGAAGGCACGTCCTTGGAGGATCGAAAAAGGAAAAAAACATGCGACATCGTTGTAACCAAAAGGCCTAAATTGGAAATCTTAGAGGAAGATAGTGTCGAGCAGGCACGTTCTACTTTTAGAGGCCCGTGTGACGACGTAAATGTACCCAGTCCTGAAACAAGGAGAAATACATTGAAAATTGAGGAACAAGAGTTTCGACAACCTCCAAAAGCTCTTCATCCTTTACGTGTCACTGACTATATTTACACTAGTGGAGGTACTAAACAAACTGCTGGAGCAACTATTACTTCAGATTATCTTTCCACACGTGGACAGGTATGTAATCGATTCACGTTTGTAATTTCATATTTAAATAAGTGAGTGACATTGCTGTTTTAGAGTCAAATTTTGTTGGACTTTTGAATGGGATGAATAAAGGTGTTGCATTACCCAGACCTTGTTGTTTACAAGTCGGAAATCCGCGAATTGATCAATTTGGTCCTCAAAAAGGTGGAAAACGGTCAACTTTTATACTTTGAAATATGCTTAGTGTTTAATTAAGTTAAAGGAATGCATACAGACGTTCACCATGTCACGAGTTACACGATTTGGGGCTACGATTTTGAGGTACGTATTTTTGGGCTACGATTTTTTGGATACGACTTTTGGGCTGCAAATATTCTGTATACGATTTTTGGACTATGATTTTTAGGCTACGATTTTTAGGTTACGAAGTTCGGGCTACGATTTGGGTTTGGTTTCGAGGTATGCTTCTTACATTGTTAGGTTGTATATTGAGTATTTTGTATTTTGTTTCATGATTTCAATTTTATGTTTTATTTACCATTTTATTGTTTTTAATTTTAAGTTGCCCAATATGTTTAGTGGTCGTCATAATGTTTCTATTTTTCATATTTTCAGCCAAAAGTGAAAGTTAAATTGGAGGATGAAGTCCGGGAACATCTTTTGGCCAGCGCAGTTAAAATACAGTTTGTCTCTCTGGTCGTGCAAAAGACATCCACAGCTCCCAGGAATCCACAAAATTCCAACGTAAAAAACTTCAAAAAATTTCAAAAGGTTAGTTATTTGCCGGTTCGTGACTTGACACGGTCTTTCATGTATATCACATCGGTATGAGTGTAGGATATTGTGTCTGAGGGTTGAGTTTTTGACTGTCCTCTCCTCCTTAGTGCGGGTATTATGATAATGCCCTACCATTATTTACCAAGCAAGTTGTATCTTGTGCATCTGTGTAATTCTCTCTCTCTCTCTCTCTCTCTGTCTTTATATATACTTTCACCTTCGTCAATGCCATATATATACATATATATGTCCTTCACCAAACCTTTGTGCCGTGATGGCACGGAGGTTTAAGTGTTGGCTTTTAAGTCTGAGGATTGCAAGTTTGAGCCCGGTCGGCTCCCACTTAGTGCAGCTATTGTGGTGATGCTCCACTCTTGACTTATATATGAAAAGCACTTTGTCTGTTTAGGTTTAACAAATATCTGACACTGATGAAGGCTTAAGCCGAAACACAAAAAAAGAAATTAATGAATTTCCCCTTACCCACCGCTGGGTTTCGTCTCGTAATACCAAGGACTTTGAAAGTCCTTCACCAAATCTTTGTTCTGTGACGGCACAGAGGTTTGAGTGTTGGCTTTTGAGTCTGCTGGTTACCAGTTTGAGCCCGGTCGCCTCCCACTTAGTGCTACGATCGTGGTAATGCTCCACTTTTGACAAATATATGAAAAGCACTGTGTCTGTTGAGATACTACATATATCTGACACTGTTGAAGGCTTAAGCCGAAACACAGAAAAAATTAATGAATTTGCCCTTGCCCACAGCTGGGTTTCGTCTCGTAGTAATAAGGACTTTGAAAGTCCTTCACCAAATCTTTGTGCCGTGATGCTACGGAGGTTTGAGTGTTGGCTTTTGAGTCTGTGGGTTACCTCTTCGAGCCCGGTCGGCTCCCACTTAGTGCAGCTATTGTGGTAATGCTCCACTATATATATATATATTTGTAATACCTCAACAGACACAGTGCTTTATATATATTCATCAAGAGTGGAGGATTACCACAGTAGCTGCACTAAGTGCACCATATATATATATAATAAATGGTGCTGTCTTCACAGGAATAAAGTGCTCTATGTACAAAGTACAGAGCGTAGATAGCAGTGCTTTTGCAGGAAACTCCAGTGAACTAGCAGTAACAACAAATATTAACCCTCTTCTCTTATTCTTCGTCTTATATAAATACACACATACAAGTTCGTATCCACATATGCAAGTATTAACACAAATCCTTTTGCAAATTGTTAGACTTGTTAGACTGATGGCTAATCTGAAGCATTTTCACTTTGGCCCTCCTACGTATCATGACGACACCTTGAGATTCCCTACCCGCAACACTCTTAACATATCAAAGGGTGGTTTCGATGTTTGCATTCAAAGTTGCTGAATCCCAGATCATATACACAGCAACTTCATCTTTCAAAATTTAATCGATTACTACATCAAAATTTAATCGATTACTACACGGAAAATCCGCTTTGTAACTTGATATGCTTGTTATGTCTTTACATTGCTAATCTGTGATAAATTTGCGGCCTGTATGTATTTATCTTTTAAAAACATGCTATTTCATCTCTGTAGTCTTCCTATCCCGGAAAGGAGCGAGGTATTCCGAGAATAATTGGTGGTGATGATCTGCTTGCTTACCAGAAAGAAGACGTCAGTCACAATATTAGCTTTGCAAAGTTACGGGAGGTAGGATATATTACGTCACATATACACTAGTTAGATGAAGCCTAAAAAGTAATGATCGTCAGTATATTACTTTTAATGGCGTAAGCAAGCGATCACCAGTACGTATATAACGGGGAAGTTAACAGACAGGGACATATGCAGACATACTCAAGGTGTCACATCCGCAAGCACCCACTTATACACATGCACAGATAGGCTACTTCGTCTTCCTTTGAATTTCCTTGTATCTTTTTGCCCTTTATTTCCCACGATGTTCTTGATAGATCTCCATGCCTCATTTTTAGTCCGCAAGTAATTGTCGTCAATTGCCCGCTTTTGTGATGTCATACAACCCACAGTGTGACCAAGTCCTCCAATGTGTGGTGGCAATCCAAATAGAACAGAAATTAAGGTATGAGTACGACCACCGGGGCGTCAAACCCGGGTCTCGTGACTGCAAATCTGACACCTTTCCTACGAAGCTAAACAGATCAATAGGAAAGGGCGAAAGACTATTAGTCATTCAACCATGATCGTTTGCCCGTTCTTGGGTGTCTGTTTATTAGTGTATATTTACAGGCGGCAATATCATCACCGGCGAAAGCAAGGGATGAAAGTTACCTACTTAGCGAATTGTCGACTTTTAAGCTCTTCTTTACGCGACAGACTGTAAATCGTCTGGAAAAGCCAATTATGTCGAAAGAAGTGAAGGCAGAACACAATGTGCTGGGGTGGTATCGTTGTACGACACCTCTCCCTGTGCCACAATACTGCCTTGCTGGTAAGCGCCAACGATCCAATTTAAGCAGTATGACATCTCAAGTTCTGTTTTTTTAAGTTTTTGTACGAAAGGCCATTAGATATTGTACAGCACTCGGCTGAAGCAGAGATTACCACTGGAGGTAATACCGTATTTTGGCAGCGCTTATTACTCAAAAGGTTACGCTATCATGCCCAATCATGAAAGAAGCCTTATTGTGAAGTATACTTACTTTCCAATTGATTATGAGGTATTTAATATTTTTCTGGGTCAATGAATCTGAATTCTTATTATAAGCATTTTTGCTCTCAACGATTTGCTTGGTGGTATATCTTAAATTGCATTTGTATTTCATTTTTAAAGGAGCATTCCAGACATGAGGAGGAGGATCGTTTTTTGGACAAGTTATTTGAGTATGTAGTCAGTGCTTTTCTTCATCAGTTTTCTTTCAGAAGGGTGGAATTAGTTCTCTGATACAAGAGTTAATGATTAGACCTAGCGCGTGCCAATGCATGTAGTGAAAAGGGGTCTTATTCTGGCCTTTTTTGTCAAAGTTGACTGTTGGCCGGATGTCTAGCATGGATTGTAGCACAAGGAAAGTTATGATCATGAACACCACAGCTTCCGAGTCTAAGTCTCGTAATTGCAAATCTTGCTCTTTTTTTTCTTAGCTGTTTATGAAAGGCGACATATTTGCAGTCCTGAGACCCTGGTTCAAAACTCGGGTGGTCGATTTATGGTCTTTACGCAAGACCACGCTGCCGACTTTCATATGAAACTAGTGCAGTGACACATCGATCTTTCGTAGGCACAAAACGCATGTCGCTTGCAGGAGTATACACCGATAGACAGACACCTAATAACATGCGTGGACGATCGGGGTTAATTGACTAACAGGATTTCGACTTTTCCTATCGAGCTGTTTAACCTCTGTCTGCCCGTTCTTGGGTGTCTGTCTATTGGTGTATACGCTCTACAAGCGGAATGTGTGTAGCTCAGTAAGAAAGGCGTCAGATTTGCAGTCGTGAGACCCTGGTTCAAAGCTCGGATGGTCACAAGCATAACTCACTAAGTTTTGTCCATTATATGAGACCACACTTTCTACTTCAATTTGGAGATAGCATACATCTCCCTAATCCGTACAAGAGTGACAGGTTTTAGAAGTAATTTCCGTATATTGATTTATTGTGTTTTAAACTGCTCACTTCCCGATAATTGAAGAGGTTACCAAATGCATGCTGATAATAGATAAGAATTGTAATGTCCCTAAATCTTGGCAAATAGCACGCGAGAGACACTCAAGCTTACTGCACTTTAAACTATAAATGATAGGTTCATTTAACCAATGATGCTTTTACAACTCCGATTCTGCAAATTGTGATTGACTTTGCTAAACCTTGGCTCCATGTCTATTGATATGAATTTTACTATCTACTTGAGGGCGACGCTCCTACAGAGAGACGGCAACGCCTTGAACTTTCAACTAAATTTCCATCGACAGGGGGCCTGGGTTAACAAATGGCGTAGTTGCAATTTTGACTTGTCTTGTTTGTAATGCTGTTGCAAGTTGGTATTAGTAAGTTAAAGACGTTTAGGTTTGGAATTCTCACCACATTAGTTTACGTTTTTTATAAATGAGTCGTTTTAATGCAAATCTTGTCCTACTTCTTTGCGCCTGATCTTCTTCGATCGAATTTCCCGTTGCAGATTCTCTGATGGAAAATCACTACAAAGGAGAGTTTTCAGGTGAATGTAAGAGACTGCGATACATTTGTCCATGTTTAAATGAACAAAGTTTGATTAGTTTTGGTCTTTTTCTATGCCTTCCATTGATGCCTTATCGAAAAGCTTTAGGTATTTTGAGAGACAAATTGAACGCACAATAGTAAAATGGAGATATATCTTTGATTAACTTGTAGTTGCTTGTAACTGAAGTGCTAAAAGATCTTTGCTTTTGTGGCCTCGGGTTATATTTGATTGTTAAGATAACAAATCTACACTCTTCGAGAGTAGCAAAACCAACATGATAAACGTCATTTTCGAGTTCCGCCCTCTCAGTTTCTTAAATTGGAAGTTTTTATCTGCAAAAGGGGTCCACTTTTAACCACATATTGTAAATGACATGGAGTTATGCTACCCCCGTCTGTATTTGTCTTTGTAATTGTAGTTTCTGCACATAGATGAAAATTTACAGGGGATTGACTTATTTGTAGTATTATGCTAGCATTTTGTACCGACCACTGATCTTTGTGCGCCGAAGGCGAAAGGCGTTTGCTGTGATTATTCAAAGCAAATTTTTTTAAATTTTTTTTGCAGGTTATAATCGGAGGTTCCGTATTGGTTGTGATATCTCATGATGTTAAGTAATGTGTCGGTCATACTGTATTTTCCCCTGGCCACGTTTTGGAATCTAAAATTTATCTGATTCCCCTTCAACATCGTCTTTTTAAGCCACTCTAACACGGACTAACTGTGTCGAATTCAACTTCGTTCAATCTTTTGTTCAATCCGCAAGCCTTTTGACATGGTTAAATTTTATCGAATTCGATAACAGTCGTGCTATGTTCCCGTCGGATAATACTGAAAATCAACCTGCATCCGGGAACTCTGCCTGACGTCATGCGTAAGCGAGAAGAAAGTTTCTTTCAATTGCAATTCAACTTTGTTGAATGGAATAGAACGCTTTCGAATTTTGAAACGTCGAATTCAACAATTTGACGGGGCCATTCAAGTTTTGATTTCAACTCTTACACGGTCAAACTTTTGTTAAATTTAACAATCGCATTCGATAAAGTTTGACCGTGTGAGAACGACTTTAGAATAAGCAATGCCAAGGTTTGCATCGACCCTTGCAGAGGTCATACTTATGTTAGGCGACCGATAAAAAGAAAATTTTAAAACTTATTCCTATTTGAGAGGAGTGTTCAGCTCAATGCTCAAGGTCTTAAAGTCTCTTGCGGACATCTTGGTAGCAAATTTGTAGCGCACCTGGGTTATGCCTGTAGTCTGTTTTGACTCTCCTAGTTCTCCATAGAGGAGAACGTTAGCGATCTGACCATCGGTCATATTATGCGATGAAGGCGGCAGATGTGTCTGTTGCAGCTGAATTTTTATACAGCGGATCCCAGTCCTCTTCAGTACCGTGCTGTTTGGGACTTTGTCTTCCTGTGCTTAAGCTTGTGTGTGTGTGTGTGTGTGTGTGTGTGTGTGTGTGTGTGTGCAAGATGTTCAGCATTTGTTCCTCTAATGCACTATCATTCTAGGACTTATTGAACATCAGAAGATTCTTTCGAGGAGGCTCTTTGAACCTGAATTTTGGTGTTTTCTGTCAGTTTGCTGTTGGCTATCGTCTTTTTGGTAGCTTGGGCGTGGCTGTAGCTGTCTTGCCATGGCGCTTGTTTTGCTTTGTATTGAGTGAGGGACAGAGGGGTTGAAAACATTATTTTGGGCCTCATACAGTCATGAACGACATCTAGTTTCAGATTTTTGTATGTACAGTTCAGATTCTTGTCCGTGCATTTATGTGGGTGTACTGCCGGACAGTTGTTCCGACACGTATCTCGGCAGCGGCTTATATGCTGCTGAAAGCCTTCGGCTGAGTGAGGGGATATGGCTGCATTATACAAAAAGAGGAAGCGTTTTAATTGAAGTAAAAAACTTTATCTTTAGGCTTAAAAAGGTAAGAACCTTTCCTTCTGACCTGGGCGTAAGATACATGTCCTATTTAATAGTTACGAAAGTGCTCTTCAGGTGTACATCAAAGAAGATATCGAACAAGGTGGGTCCGAGGACTCAGCCGTAGTGTATTCCTCTCCTAACGTTGAAGGAGTTTAATGCTGAAATGCTAAATATCACAATGGCCTTTATGTTTCAAGGAAAGACCTGATGATGCTGAGGATAGTGTGTAGACGTCCAATTATGTGAAGGATATCAAACGGAGCGTCCTTGCTGACAAGATCGAAGGTCCCCTAAGATCTCTACAAGGAGCTACAGCTTATTCTTGTAGTTGTCTGAGAGGAAACACCATGTCGAAGGTCCCCTAAGATCTCTGCAAGGAGCTACAGCTTATTCTTGTAGTTGTCTGAGAGGAAACACCATGTCGAAGGTGGGACCTACCCGTTGAGAATCCTCACTGTGACTCTTGGTTAATGCTCAGCACGTAGCCGGTCTCTTCAGTGTAGCTAAAGCAAGTAGCCTTAGACAGGACTTGCATTATAGCAAGTGTATCTCTTGGCTGTAGCAGCACGATGTTTCCGTCTTCCTTTTCTTCGATATTCCATTTTCTGCTGCTACATTTGCTGTCTGCTCCTGCTGAACTCGAATTCAACTAACAAGACTTTGCTTACTCCACTGACACAGCAAGCGAGTACGATGTGTACACATATAAGTACGAATTTCCGCAACATGTGCTAATAGCATGGATGAAAGACTTCCGACTTGACATGGCAAGGTCCTTGGAAGCCTCTATTGTTAGATAGTAGTTATTGACGTGTTACTAGCTATAGAACTGAGAATATTCTGTATGATAAAAGAGACCTCGATTAATAGACAGCCAGAAATACTTGCAGACAAATTAGAGGTGTAAGTATTGAGCATACAGTTACAAGGCATCTGGCTAAACCTAATCAATTTGTATCCAGTTACTGAAGGAGACATCAGAGAAGCTGCAGTAACAATTACACCTGTAAACTTCACTCGGTAATTCAATAAATCCTTAATATGATTCCAAGTGAACCCAAGAACATAGATAATTTTGCAAACGACAGTAGAAACATGATTTAGCGTCAGTTGGACGCGTGTATTGCACGTGTCTCTTTAAACGTCACCTTGGCCACTTAGAATTTGCCCTATTTCGATAAACCAAATACCGTTCTGAAACTATTGTGCTCGAGGGATACAATGTGGTGTCCTCACGTGTAATAAAACAGTAAACTCAATTATAAAATTCTATATAAGCGTTGATTTGTCTGCTTAAAATAGATCTTAGCTAGGCTTTGTTTTCTAACATCATGCGGATTTGTATAGGTATGAGCTACAGGTAGAACGCTCCCAACCTGAAGCTGGTATTGGCATACTATCCGGTAATAACCTTTCTTTATTACACAAGGATTTATTGCCCGGTTTACCATATGCTGTCAGGTTTGGTCATCGCTGAAGTCTGTGTTCTGTTCTGAGTGCAGTTCCTGCAGTGTCTTATCACGGTCTGGGTTTAATCTGCAAATGAAAAAGGAAAGTCTGTTGTCAACATAATGATCATAAACTGCATTGATCATTTCTAGGTAAGATTTAATCTTATATTTTTTTTGTATTTAATTGCTATGTCGCGGTCTGTGTTATTACTGTACATTTTATTGAATGGTCTGACATTCTATGTCATTAACTTCATTTTGTTACATTTGATCATCTGAGATAAGGTGTGGGTTGCGTTCAGCTTGTTCTATTAAATTCGAACTATGTCCATATTAGTCATTTCCGCCTACTCGATGTCACCATGTCCATGTTAGTCATCTTCCATCTCCTCGTTGTCACCATGCCCATGTTAGTCCTCTTCCACCTCCTCGTCACCATGTCCATGTACGTCCTCTTCCACCTCCTCGTTGTCACAATGTCCGTGTTACTCATCTTCGGCCTCCTCGTCGTCACGATGTTCATGTACGTCCTCTTCCACCTCCTCGTTGTCACCATGTGCATGTTAGTCCTCTTCCACCTCCTCGTCACCATGTCCATGTACGTCCTCTTCCACCTCCTCGTTGTCACAATGTCCG
>JANTCA010002783.1:0-11140 GCA_024741275.1 Chironex yamaguchii | reverse complement strand
CGTCACACCCAAATCTGAAATTTAGCCACCCCACCCCCAAACGAAAAACCCCACCCGTGGCCACTGCCATTGATCCTGATGGGTTGTCCCAATGATGACATGACATACTCCACCCCATTAATTGTCATAAAAAGTTGTGCACTTTTGAATGTGTGACGTTCGAACTTCCGCCTTCATTCCGTGAATGTGCAAGGCGAAGTTTTCTCTTTTTGTTCGAGTTTATTTTGTTCGGTTCGGCCGATTTTGAGATCCGGAGTTCGGTTCGGTCAAGTTAAAATCTAATGATCGTTCGGTGTTGGGTTTGGCCCAAAATTTCCTGTTCGGTCTATCACTGGTGTAGATAGGGTTGATATATATAGGCATGTGTAGGCATATCTACTCTGGTGGAATTACTCCACGTCATCATCATCGTGTCACCTCGCACCTCTTGGTGTTCTTAATGAGAGCTCGCCTATTTTATCTGTCCTCTGCCAGTCTCACCAGGTCTGCCAGGTTTCTGTTACAGACGTCCTTAAGATCATCTAACCACTGTCTAGCCGGTCTTCCCCTTCTTCTTTTGCCTGATACAACCCCAACGATGATGTTTTTCTTCAAGATCTTTTCTCCTCATTTGATGACCAAAATACTCTATTGTCCATTTCAAAATTTTCCCCAACAGTTCTTTCCCTCGTCCCAACTTTTCGAAAACCCACGCCAACTCTCAAGACATGCACTGCTCATGACGTCATCATCCAGTTAGGTATTTGTGGAATTTGGGCTTTTCAAGTATTGTTTATTTAGCAAGGAAGTTCTTTGGCATAAGAGAGTTCCAAATCCAGCATTCGATTAGTATAGTGACGTCGTTTTACGTGTTGCACCTCGACTTTTATGCAAAGCGGTAGCCCTAGTTGAAGCTTAAAAGTGTTCACACGTGACAACGATGACGTCAGAACATTCGACAAGAGCCGCAAAACAAACTCCTAAAAAGTCGTGTAAGGACGTGAAACATGGTTAATTTGAAAAGCAAGTGACACGATTTTAAATTACGGATTGTTTATTTATATTTTGACAGACAATTTTGACACCGGTTGCAACCAACAAAAGTTTTCTGATCATCTCATACGCGTCTTGAGCTATTAACGTTTTATGTTTTAAGACTTTCGAAGGGTTTCTTCTCGACTTTCCCCGCAAGTATGACGTTACATAGAGAACGCTGAGACCCTACACATGATGGAGAGTATATCGGGGAAACATTGGGCTACGTTTCCCCGTCATTTACAGTTCATTTGAAAATCGAAAATATCCAGGCGATGCGTGGCTGCCCTCTGTAGGCAATAGTCTGCTGTGTAGTTTGCATAATACTCACGTACATAAAATTCAAACGAAATTGAAACCAACTGCAACGTACTTGTCAAGTGCAGCATCGTGTTTTTTCATCTTTCTCAATGAAATTGTAGCATTGTAGAAATGCTTGTGTGGGTGGCAATGTCCAGACCTTTTGAGGGCAGCATAGTACCACAGAGAATTTTTGTTGAACATTGTAAACAATTGCGTTTGACGTTTATAATTGAATATTGAATTGTCCAATGTTCTTATATCCTTAACCACTCTCCTACGACAGGCGAATGTTGTTTGAACACTAATTCTTTGTCATAACGTTCGAATAGAAGCGAACGTCTACTACTTTTCTTGTAACTTAACATTTTCACCTTTTAAGGTTGGACTTGGTCATAAAGTTAAGGACCAAGCGTTCGTTTCTGAGGACGCATCAGGCATATTCCTTATCTGAATGCTTGTAGCATAGTGAGGCACAGTCTAATTGATCAAGACAGCGTAAACGGTTAGGTGAACAACCGTTCAATGTCAAATACCCGCCTACGCAGAGTAAGCGCCCCGGGATGAGACTAATTGCTTTCACTAAGCGCCCCTGTCGAATAAACGCCTCCTCTTAAACTGTGTTTCAGTATTATTCATAAGTGTATTCACAAAAATCGGTTACTTCAAAAGTGGTAGTTTTACAAGTTTTGTCTCGGTAAAATCTGATTCAAAATGTGAAAACTTATCTTTGACTTTCAAAATTTCTCTCGAGAGAATAGTTGCAACTCTCAGTTCTTCTGTAAGAGCTGTAAATTTTGCAGGAATAACAAGAGAAGAAAGGGAGAAAAGAAAGATAACATCGAAACTAATCTCAAGAACAAGAAAGCAAAAAGAAGCTAAAAAAGCGTTCTTTCGAGGAAAAACTTTATAACCGCCCCTGTCGAACAACTGTCCCTGACGAATAAGCGCTCCGGGGTCAGGGTTGAAATTTTGAATAAGCGCCCCCTTCGGTATGTTGTCTGGAATCTGCCTATTACAACAGAGTAATATCAGAATGATTTTCACGTCACTTGTAAAGTATTTTTAAACCTGAGAATTGTGTGACCCCTTCGCAAAGAAAAAAGAAGACACTTTAACAATGTCCATACTGATATATATTTCAAATCTTACGAGCTCTTCCAACTAGGCATGGAATTCAAGAGTGGCACCCAGGAGTAAAGTTTAAGGAACCGACTCTTTCATTTCTCATTAATGCCGACAAAAAAATATACCAAACTGCAGATAAGAAATCAAACACATTTAGAAGTTGTATGGGTAAATTGCCCCGTCTTAAAAAAAACATTCTTTTTGATAGTTTAAACAAAGTAGCACTGAAAAATGTATTCGGAATTGATCCCATACCAATGTTTTTAGTTAAACCAAACAAGATTGCCTGTCAAATTTGTTATGGACGTCTGGAACCTTCTGGAAAGAGTTATGTATGTCATATACAGCCTTCTACAAACCTTCCCTGTGCTGCAGGAACAATGCTGTTGCAATAGTTACATAAGGCTTCTAGAAAGTTCCATTTGATTCTATTTTCTTCTAAAAGATTCCAGAATGATCTATTGTGTTCTATGCCATCCTATACTGTTCTAAAAAATTCTACTGACTTGTAGATGGATTTCTCAAACCTATGTCAGCAGTTGCTTTCAGGAATTTTGTTTCTTAAGAATTAAGATGAAAATGATTAAGCTTTCATGAAATATAGGCAGTCTTTACTCAATCAGTAAACAGATTTCTTCTTAGACGATACGCTACTAGAATTTGTATATCACAGCCTAGTTGTTGAAGTTCTCCATCAAGCTTACATGAGCTCTCAGCTCGCTAATAGTGAACTTTATTAACCCTGCTTGCATTTTGTGTACTAGAGTGCTAAAGATACCACAAAATGGGTGTTGGTGGAATTAACACCGCCTTTTCTCCATGCCGCTCTCCATATTTGATGTGTATATGTATGTATATATGTATGTGTTATATATATATATATAGATATTTGTATATAAATGTATATGTATCAACATATACATTTATATACATATATGTATTTATATACATATCAACATATACATTTATTTACATATATGTATTAGCTTTGCAGAATATCATTGAATAATGCTACTTATTGTTTGGATGTCAATTGCAGTCAGTCTAATAACTATTATTGATCATTTATGATCGTTGGAATCAGGCATTTAACTTTTCCGGTGCGACCGTAAAGTTCATAGAAGTTGACCCGGAGAAACCCCCCGTCATCCCCCCATCCACACCCCTGCTGCTAATAAAATGCTATTGGTGATACAACTCATTTGTTCTATTTCTTTTCTGCATGTAGGATGCGATTTAAACGTGGCACACAAGGTCGTACTGTTGACATCAATCAAACATCAACTTGACTTCCCTTGTCATGTAATAAGTTTCATGGACGAAAGCAGGTTGATTGCCAGAGTTGTAAAACCCTCTACACATCAACAGCAAAATCCTTGTGGTTTATTAGCGTGGGCTACCAGACACTACAATCTCAGTTTACTGTTTGCGCAAAGAAAGTCAAAATAAGAATGCATTCATTGACGTAAATCCTTTTGAAAGCAAGTGAGCTAAAACGCAATTGAGGACAGCAATTCTTGTCATTCCCAATTCGTAAACAACTTAAAACGAAGACAGCAACGTGACTTGATTTCCATCTGAACAGAGAATTAGAGAAGGATTTACTTTCCTCTGTCTTAATTTTGGTGCTAAGCAGAAAAGATTTTGATATTAAGGATTTATATTGTAAGGCAATATATCGTCAACGTAGCCCTAAAAAGGGGTGTGGGGCAGTGGCGTATTTGCCATGGGGAGGGACCGAACACCCCCACTCTCGAAAAAAACGATGCATGAGACTTGCAAAGTCTTCGCTTTCAAAACATGAGTCAAGCCCAAGAACCTATCCCCGAGCCCTTCCCAGTTTTCCCATGTTGTATACGTTTCTGTGTTCAAGGAAAAAGGAGATTCTTAGATAAACAAAAACGGTGATTTAAATGATTTAAATTGCAAATTGGATATGTTTGCTACGATTGTCATTTTTATCTATCTGTAACGAAGAAATTTATTGAACCAAATATTGCATTTGTCGAGCCAACTTTATATACGAACCCATAGCTTAAAATACTAACAAACTATTAAAGCTTTTCTGTGATATTCTTCAAATTGCACGAAGACATATCATGCATTTAAAAGGAAACAGACTTCGACACTTTACAAAGAATTCTTGCAGTAGGAGTATGCACGGGGTCTGGGGTTGTTATCCCACTATTGAAAATAATGGCTATCCCAATTTTGCTCAAAATGACACTAAATTATAGGGAGAGTAAGCTATTTCAATGTAATATGTGTTTTTAGTATTTTTAATTTAGTTTTAACAACAACAGCATCGCTTATTTATGTATTATATTGTATTAAAATGCAATATCACATGTTAAGAAGGGCGTTTCTCCAAACTAAAACAGGTCTTTCCCAGAGCAGGAAAGGAACGTTTGCTTACGCAAAAAGGGTGTGGTTAAGAAAATTCCTGGGGCATTGCTCCCCGGACACATTTTACTTTCTTACTCCACCACCCATTGACAGCAAGGCCATCACTAACTTTCTTGCTCAATAAAATAATTTGCTTGTTCCAAGAGAGGAGAATTGTGTTTACAAGCTGGCCGCAAACAAGTATGAATTCGTCCAGTCCATTGTATTTACAAAGAATAAATTCCTGTCACGATGAATCGTGCTGCGTTCAAATACAACCTACTGAAATCATTAGTTGCTTTAAGAATACGATTTTAACAAGCTTTTTATCAGAGGTGCCGGAAGCTTGATGAGTTGAGAGTATGTGGAAAGGGTGAAGGATAGAAGAATCCTTCTTACAACTAACAATGGCAAAACGCAGGAACTTCCCCCCCCCCCCCAAAAAAAAAGCAACCAACGTTACCTCTGTACCACTATTGAAATGAAGGTCTTTCACAAGAAACAGGGGAATTTTATTAAGATGTTTCTGCGTTCATCATTGACGTCAATTTGGGATATTATTGAGAAATCAAAATATTTTAACTTTAACTGCGTAAGTCACTAAAGGGCACCTGAAAGTGAGTAAAATTGGTTTGAAAAACAAATCGTAGCAGCTTCCTTTGACGTATATTTGGATTTACAGGAAGCACTTTTTAAAGGGCAATTTGCCGCCCACTAGCAGCCCCTTCCTAGTGCGGCAACGGGGGCGTGGCTCTGATGCCCTTACATTTCATACACTACAATTCGGCGCACTTCATAACGGCATCGATGCATTGCAAGATTGGACACCTTCCAATGTGTATTTGGTGTTTGTTCTGTAATTTATTTTGCGGTCAGGAGATAATTATCGATGTACGTCACAAATTACAGTTTGTCATCCGAGTGACATATTTTGTATTCCTTGCTTACAAAATGCTTGTTGGAAGTAAACGAAAACAAACACCCCAAAAACGTATGGTTGTGCTGTTTATGAATGTATTAATACGAAAATGATCTGATAGGAAAAATCTGCATAGTTTTCGATTCAATCCACTTATAACGCATTTGCAAACTATGAGCGTAGATCCAAACACAGTCAAGGGACTGCAACTTCTAAGTTTTAGAGAGAAGGTTAATAATTTCATCATCTTCTCATTTTATGAAGCCTGATATGGCCGTAGTTTGCAAAATCTAATATTCTGCCAGAGAAGAAAAAGAACTTTTGTTGAATTATGATAGGATAATGAAATAAAGAAATTTCTAAAACGACAGCTATCTATCTCTTTCTCTACAAATCTCCATGTTTTATAAATTAGCCGTCCATACTGAATACACTTAAGAAAGGCAAGAGTCCCTTTTTGCCCCAAATCTGCTTCAATAGTAAACGTTTTCAGTTCGAAGCTAAGCAAGAATGCTGCGAATGGTGTTGAATATGACGTGGTCACAACACATAACAAAGATATCTCCATGGCGTCTTACTGAAAGTTAATGATAGGTTAAGCAAATGAGGCTTAGCTTATCTGGACAATAACTGCGCCGTTTTCAGCTCTCTGTACACCATCTCATGGCCACGTGCGAAGAGGAAGACGACCACTGACGTACATTGACAATCTACTGACCTACACCGGTCTCGTTAGTGCCCAGGACCTTAGGGTAGTGGCGGACAGCTGTGAATTGTGACGACGTGACTTTGTTGAAGCGACCCGGGTAGGCACCGGGCCTAAGTATGTAAGTTCACGATATTAAAAACTAAAAGAGTACTCAAAGAGCGCAAATCTACGCCAAACCAGTATGACTATGGGTTTTCTCCACGATGATTTCCTTGCTAAGGCATGGTGTTATCATTACCAAATATGGTAACTGGGTTATCCCCACAAAGACTTCCTCACTAGCCCTATAAAGGTATCATAACCGAAAAGTGATCCAGATCCAGATAGATTTTGACAAAATTTTTAAGGTAGGTCACAAATGGGCTAATTCAGAGCAGATCAAATTCTCAGAGCTGTTTGAATCAAATCCTGGATTCTGATCCCCTGTTGCACGATCAGTATTGACCCCCCCCCCCAATTAACACTGTGGGTATGGAGGTAAAAAAGCTACAAGCAACCAATAGCAGCTACGTCTTCCTTGGTCGCCCTCTTCTTCTTCTTCTTCTGCACTACAAGGGGTGGCATCCAGCTTTCTTGCAGGGGGAATCACAAGTCTCAGTGCACAGTGAGTCTGTGCTTCGTCATCTGTCCAACGGAATGTAACCGAATAGAGAGTAGGCCTACTGTCTCACTCTGATCACGATGACAATGTCTTCTTGCTCTGTTCGAAGCGCAATAAGTCTCAGTTTACGAAGTTACGACCAACAATCCCTATACCTCCTGTAATGAACCAAATCTTGATTTTCCAGCTTCACATGCGAAATTTGATCCTTACCCCTGTAAATCTAGACCTGTATTGCAGTGGATTGATAAATGAAAAACTAACCACACACCAGCTCTTGCGACTTGGATTCTAAGACCATTAATCTTCTGAAATGTTGCATCTGTCCTTACTTTGTGGGCAATATACTAACCAAAGCGATTACTCGCACACAATCAAAGTCCGTTATGTCTTAGAAAAGAAACCAAAGTGGGCACAGTAGTATTAAAATGCTGACACTGGTTGGTTATAAGTTTGACTTTTAGACCACAAAATCCCTGCAGACGAGGGAATTCCTTCAGGTGTCATGAGAGCGTATGAAAGGCTGGAGGCGGGTGAGTTCTTCCTAAAGAATGTAAGATTCACAATCGCATTGTCGCAGTGACCAATTTTTCTTGTTCTGCTCGTAAACAAACACCAATTGTTGTACGATCACATGTTTTGTAAGCATGGCTTCTAGACCTCTTTATCTCGTTTCAAACTCAATTCCAAGTTAACGCGGTTTGGAGCATCCTTCGAGTAAAAAGAAGAGCTGAGAGACAGAGAAAATACAAATGGGGCAAAAGGAGAGAAACAAAGTGAAAAGAGACAATCAGTATAAGGAGAGACATAGTGAGTTAGGAGAGACAAACAGAGCGCGGAGAGAGAACTGAGGTCGGAGGAGAGAAACAGTGAGGAGAGGCGATCAGAATGAGGAGAGACATGAAAAGTTAGGAGAGACAAGCAGAGTGAAGAGAGCCAAGCAGACGTGAGAGGAGGCAATCACAGGGAGAAGAGATGATCAGAATGAGGAGAGACATGGTGAGTTAGGAGAGACAAACAGAGCGCGGAGAGAGAACTGAGGTCGGAGGAGAGAAACAGTGAGGAGAGGCGATCAGAATGAGGAGAGACATGAAAAGTTAGGAGAGACAAGCAGAGTGAAGAGAGCCAAGCAGACGTGAGAGGAGGCAATCACAGGGAGAAGAGATGATCAGAATAAGGAGAGACATAGTGAGTTAGGAGAGACAAACAGAGCGCGGAGAGAGAACTAAGGTCGGAGGAGAGAAACAGTGAGGAGAGGCGATCAGAATGAGGAGAGACATGAAAAGTTAGGAAAGACAAGCAGAGTGAAGAGAGCCAAGCATACGTGAGAGGAGGCAATCAGAGGGAGAAGAGATGATCAGAATGAGGAGAGACATGGTGAGTTAGGAGAGACAAGCAGAGTGCAGAGAGAGAACTAAGGTCGGAGGAGAGTAACAGAGTCAGAAGAGACGATCAGAATGAGGAGAGACATGGAGAGTTAGGAGAGACAAGCAGAGTGAAGAGAGCCAAGCAGACGTGAGAGGAGGCAATCAGAGGGAGAAGAGATAATCAGAATGAGGAGAGACATGAAGAGTTAGGAGAGACAAGCAGAGTGAGGAGAGACAAGCAGAGTCAGAAAAATCAAGCAGCGAGAAAAGAGGTCTGAACAGAAGAAGACTGCAAGTCGATTTTCTTTGATCATAATAAATTATGTTGTTTCCATCCTTGCATAAAGTAACTACAAAATGTACCATATTCTACATCATTCTGCCTTATGCTGATGTACCTTATATCTAAATGGCATATTATGTTAAAGTGGCAAAGACATTCTTACATAACATCTTAATATATGTTTGCTCGAAGACCAGCATTTTCTCATCAAACTTGCAAGTTCTCAGTTTGGTGAAACCTGAGCTCTTTCGTCATGTTTCAGTCTTAAGGCTGAGAGAAATTGTAGCTGCATATTCCTGACTACAGTCAAAATGATTAGTCCTGAGGTCAGCATATAGCAGACGAAAGGTGATTTTCACACCAATTCTAAATACTGTAATCGTTCTTTAATTCTTGTGTGGTCAGACCTTTCGTGTCCTAAACAGTGCCCCAAACATATTCATGTTAGTGATAGGATTAAAGTATATGAACGTTATGTTAGTTTAGAAACGCCAATGGTACTTAAGCTTGTTCAAGCCTTAAGTGTGGGAAAATGTTCCAGTTAGGCATGATAACTGAATGAACCAAATTAGGCCATTTTTCAACCTAATGCAGACCCTTTCATATATGAGGACCAGTATATTTTTGTTAAAGTTCTCGGTTCTGAAATTTTCTCCCATTTCCAGGCTGAAATGTTCTTAAATCATTATAAGTCGATACTCCTTTGAAAATCGTGCCTTTTTGGAGACATTTGTGTGTTTGACTTAGAATAAGCAAGTTTAGAATGCCACTAATGAAAAAATCAACTCAGACTAATTTTAAGATACCGTTATACGAAAGTCACTTTGAGAAAGACAGAAATGGTGAGTTACTGGGAGAAGTGGAGACAGTGACGGCAGCCGGGCGCCGCTGTGTGAGAGGTGGAAAAGAGAGTGAGGGATGTCTGAGGGTGAAGGTACCGTGGTCTTCTTAACCACGCTCTTTTTGCCTGTTAAAACGCCCCTCTCCAGCTCTGGGAAACACCCATTTTAGCTTGGACGCCCTTCTTAATATGTCATAATGCATTTTAATACAATATACAACAAAAAATGCGCTGCCGTTGTTGTGAAAACTTAAGCAAAAATACCAAAAACATATACATTGAAATATCCTACTTCCTTCATATGTTTTTGTCATCTTTAGGGGGCTAAAAGTGGGGCTAACTACTCCCCATACCCTTTGCTCCGTCACTGGGTGTAGGCCCTAATTGTGGATACAAACAATTGCTGAGATGAAATTATCGCACATTGTCCCTCGGACGCGCCAGTGTGCCTCCCTTTGCCTGATTTACTTGTTTCCCGATGATTTATAGACCTCTTCGGTTCTCCTTAACAACCGCCATAGCAACAGCAACCTCTTTGTTTGCTCCTGATGTCGAATGTTGCCATTGACAACGGGGCGTGTGACGTAACACCGAAAAGATCTATCAGAGAAATTTTTTTCTCAACCTTTAAAAGGACCAGTCTCAGCCTGCCTTTAGTCTGTTCTAGAATTTTGGCCAAAATCCAGGATTATGTTCTTATTTTAAAAAGAGGGAATTGTGATTTACTAAGGCCAGTGCTCTTGTTGTCCAACGCATCGCAATTGTGGAAAGCACGTACTCTTGATTACGTTTTACGTATGCCTTTATGTATTTCTTAAATATGCTAGATATCAGAGATGATCATGCCCAGTTCAGCTACTTGGCAGTTTTTATGTACTAATACCTATTTTCTCCAATAAGGCAGATGCCTTTAACGAAATAAAAACCTTAAAATGTGAGTTGAAACATTTGTAGAAATGACTTAACAAATACCCCAACTGGAAGCCAGATTTTAAATTTGGCATGGACATTTATCAACAGTTCACTGTACTGTATTGAAAAGAATCTCTTCTGCAACCGAGTAGAAAATTGATCAACAACTTCTGTTGGTACATGGGAGCACTCGGGGCTCTCCCGTATGGGAAGTTATCGTAACCAATTCTTTTAACTTTTCTTGAAAATTGTATTGTTTATTCGTGTGAAGTTCATCGACTATCTTTTATAAAAATGGAGGGGGCATGGGGTTCGACCATTTATCCCGCCCTATGGATATCCAATATCCAAATGTTTGAAATGCTCTCTCTTATAAACTGCCCATCTCATACCACTGATATCCATGCTCAGCCACACTGTCACAAGCGTCCCCTCAAAATATATGTTTGAACAATCTTTTTGTGGTATAAAACTTGAAGATCGCCTTAAAAATTTGCGACATTGCGCTATGAATATAGTTAAAAACCAACAGTTACTACAAAGTTAAGAATGCGCCATAAATGTATGCAGACGAAAATGTTCGGATAATTGGCAAAGCTACATTGTCCTTTCATCTAAGTGTATTAGAGTCTGTCTACATTAAAACAACTAAACCAGTACTCTGTAAGCAGAAAGAGTTCG
>JANTCA010002781.1:0-11141 GCA_024741275.1 Chironex yamaguchii | reverse complement strand
TCACAAAACAGTGGTCATAATTTATGCAGTAACAACATGTGATTTATTTGGACTGTGCTTGATGGCATGAAGCTTATGCAGCCATCCAAGTAGCTCATGATGACTTTTATGAATCTGTTTTCTCCGGATCTTTGGTGTAAATAACATCAGTTAGTGCTTTGCTACCATTTGTTATTTTCGTGGGAGATTTTATGAGCTGTTTTAGTCCATTACGTAAAATAACATATTTGATCCCTTTGTGTTTTGATCTCTCTAGATAATTGCAGTTCACATCACCCTTCAGAATACTTTCTCTATTTGCAGCCATAATGGTTTCACGTTTGAGTTTATCTCATTGATTGTATCTCATTGAGTTTTTCCTCAAAATTTTCTTTTAGATGATTTGAAAAATTGGGAGTTGGTGGGGCGGTCTGTAAATAACACTCATAAGCAAACACTTTGTTCTAGGGAAAATTATCTCAATCCATGTACACTCCAAATCTTTCCATTTCAACTTGTGCTTTCTTTGATAGAGGATGTTTTCTAACACAGAAAAAGAAAAATTCACAGTCCTATATACAAATACCTAAAATAAGTGCAACAAATAGTTGAAAGAGCCCCATACTAAGGACCCTTTCATGTTCATTTTATCTTAGGAAGTCTTAATACTCACTTCTACTTGTACACTGAGATCAATTTGCATTAATACGATTTTACTTCACAGATTTTTGGCTATTGGTCATGTTGATTGTATTTTTAAAAAGAATTGCTAGAAGTTGGGTTTGTTCATGACTGTCACAGACATGAAAGAAAACCATAGAAAGTCTAGACATCAAAATTCAACTGATGAGTTATATAATAACCAGGCTGATAATTCTCACAGACATAGATCCACTTTTACTTATTAAGCTATACGTTAAACTTTCATTGTTCTGGCACCTTTTAAAGTTAAGGAATCTTGCTATTCCGACTGGATATTTCCACAGGTCCTTGGTGTAGTGTGGAGTGGTGGGGTCCTGAGGGCAATTGAAGAACATTGAGGAACTTAGTGGGTAGTCCCACTGAATTTACAGCATCTCTTGTTCACTAATAGGTTCAGTCTTGTGAGACAGGAATTTGTGTAATGGCTGTAGCTGAAGCAAAGTTGGAAGAGAGCAGTTTTGGTTACCCTACTGAGATTTTTTCAGATGAATCCAGAGGTATGTTTTTAAGAGGCGCATGGGATCCAGGCGATTCTAAATCTGCTCTGTGTAGCAAAAATTGCAGCATCAGTAGGTTTCTTTTAGGTTCCGGTGGGAGTGTTCTGGAGCTATCCTCAACGAGAGCTTGGCCTGCATCTTTCTGGGTGTGGATGCAAACTGGCACAGCTATGCTTTGGAAGGACTGGTTGCACTGCTGTTACCAGATAAAGGCAGGGAGGAGGTCAGGGTGCTCTTGAATTGGGAGAGTTTTTGTGTCTTGATATAGATAGGAGATGGAAAACAATTTCTAACAATCAAATGCTATTGTGAAAGCTGAGTTTTTGGTTCTTTAGATTTAGAAACTATTAACTTTGGAGACTTGAGGAGCCACAGTGGGAGAACCATGACTGACAGAGTGGTCAATGGACTTGTATGTAGTAACAAGAGACTCAATATTCATGATCCTTCACAGTGTTCTCAGAGCCAATGGATTCTGACCCAAAATCATCAATGTTATGGAGGTCTACAACCCTTCCAGAAAAATGTACGTCTAGAACCTTCTAGAAAATGTACGTCTAGAACCTTCTAGAAAATGTACACCTAGAACCTTCTAGAAGGTGATACATATACTAAGAATCTTCTAAAAACCTTCCCTGTGCTGTTTGCAGGTTGATACTGGGATGACCCATAATTTTCTAACTGTGGAAAGAACTAGGGGAACCAGCACTGGAAAAGCCTCTGGTTGAATATGAATCTACCAGAAAACACGACCTACCCATGAAAGGCACTTTTGTCACAGAGACCAATCAGCCTGGATCCAGGGACAAGTACTCAGTCCGACTTCAAGTCACTCCAGTTGCAGATTTGAACCTCTTGGGTCGCTTTACTACCCACCAGTTGGGAATACCAGCGAATGAAGCTTTACAAAAAGCTGAACCAGACTGTCATATGTTTTTCAAATAGATCACAAATTATGTGAGCAATGCCGCTCATTTCCAGATCTGTGGAAACCAGAGTTGGGATGTCTTCGAGATCTGGAGCTTGAGGTAAAGTTTAAACCTGAAGCTCATTCGATATTCTGCAAGGCCAGGCCTGTTCCTTATGCCCTTATTGACTACCTGGACAAAGCTTATGAAGCCGGGATTGCCAGAAGAGTTTGGGAGCCAACTCAGTTCAATGATTATGGCACACCCATTGTTCCTATTTGCAAAGCAGCTTTGCCAGGACAAGAAAAAAACCAAAGCTTCAGGTGTGTGGTGGTTATTCTGTAACAGATGCTGGAGTTGGTGCTGTACTATTTCACTGCTACCAAGACGGAAGCGAGTGACCAATCAGCAATGTATCCAAGAAGCTGACTGCTCCACAACATAATTATAGTCAGATCCAAAAGAAAGCCTAAGCCATCGTGTTTTTTGTCTGAAGAAGTTCTATCAGTACCGACATGGAAGGCGGCTCCACTTAGTCACTGATCAATGACCATTAGTAGCTATATTTGGTCCTAGAAACCAAGACAAGCCCCTGTGGTCAGCTGTCTGGCTCGCTGGGTACTACTACTTGGTCAACTTGACTACACCATTGAATACAGAAGGACCACCAACCATGCCAATGCTGACTTCCAGTTCAAAGAAGAGGAAAGTGACGAAGACCAACAGATGGTTTGCACCATAAATAAGGTTGACGACAAACACAACCAACACCAACACAACATGGCTCACTTGCCAGTGAATCAGCCAAGGACCCCATTATATCAATGGTTCTATGCTTCACTTGAGAAGGCTGGCCTCAATAAAAAAGATGAAGGAAGCGAAATGCATCTCTATCGAAAACTGGCTGACTCTTTTTCCTCTTTGTTGCTTAGTGCATTGCACTTGAGTTGTAATACCTGCCAGTCTCCTTCGTCTAGTCCTGGAACAATTGCATCTTGGACACTTTGGCATGCAATGAATGAAGCAGTTAGCAAGAACCTCAGTCTACTGGCCGAATATCGATGAGGATATTGAATCCACATGTCTAAACTGCACTGCTTGTGCAGAATAAGCCATCCAAACCAGTGATTCACGCAAGGATGCTGCCTGAGAAGCCATGGAGCCGGCTGCACCTGGATCATGCTATTAACGTCCTGGGATTTAATTGGCTTTTTCTAGTTGATGCCTATTCGAAGTATCCCCGCATTCATCCCATTCAAGCAGTGACCACAAAGGTCACCATCGACTTATTGGAACAGGACTTTGTACACTTCAGATATCCACACACACTGGTTGCAGACAATGCTTCGACATTCATGTCAGAAGAATTCCAAGCTTGGTGCAAGGATATGTAATGTAATGAAGCTTTGATAGAATATATGCTCAGAGAAATACCTCAAGCTGTAAAGGGGCTTCTTTGTTGAAGGATATACTATGGGAATTTGTATATCACAGCCTAGTTGCTGAAGTTCTCCATCTAGCTCACATATACTCTCTGCTTGCTATTATGGAACTTTATTAAATCTGCACATATTTTGTGGACTACAGTGTGAAAGATATGACAATCAACATCTTTTAACAGATGTACACAGAACTAATGCCGTGTGAGCCATAGATATGGTAAATATCAAAAAGTGATGGCTTTAAATTTAAAATAGCAAGCACAGAATATTCAAGGAAACTAACCTGCAGTGTTATCTCACATGCCAATTCAGGAGTACGACACACAGTAAAAAAGTCATGTTTTTCACGAATCCTATGAAACTCTACAACATTAAAGCATGGAGATGACAGCTGAAATTAAAGTTGATTAATCATTTCATATTGCCACCCTTAACTGGTGACCTGGACTAGCAACAATTTGCCAAGCATATTAAAGCCATTAAAAGTGAAGAAACTAAGCATATATATACCTTTAAATGTAAATATCCATTATACGTTCAAGTGACATAAAATTCCTCTAACTTACTCACACCTCCATGTTGAAAATAAGGTGCAGTTATTGAATAATAGTTACAAAAAATCATTCATGGAGGAAAACATTGTCTGGAAGCATTTAAGTGATGCAGTAAAAAGACAAATGCTTTCTGCTCTACTAATCAATATTTAAGTCCACAGTCCATTTATTTCACATGTGATCAACACTGATATTTTGTGGGCAGTATTTGAAAGAAGCAAAATAATATTTCTCGGCATTGATAACCAGCCTAAGTAAACCTGGGATCACCTTATAATTTTCAAACTTTTAAAACCTTTTCACAACCATGCTCTTTTTCAAGTTTGCAATCAATTGTGTCAGATGTACACTTGTCCAAAACCAGAGCAATTTTTTTCCTTTGTTTTTGTAAATTTTTGTCAAAAATCTGAATCCATTCTCTGTAGCAAAAACTTGTCATTCAGAATTTAGGATGCTCTGGAGTCCATTTATGAACAGACTTCACTGTATCAAAGTCCCTCTAAAATACATACTGAGGAGAGAATAAGCATGCTGAGTGCAATAACTAAGATTGTTATATTGATGTCATTTCCAATGCAAAACATCTCAGGTTGCAGCCAGAGCGTGTGTTTGCTGTACTGATTAGTATGGCAAATACCATTACAGAAGACTGTAACTGCTTACCTAAGGGAAGAAGAAAAGCAACTGAAAAATGTTCTCTTTTCCAACAGATATAAGTTTACAGACATCCAGGACCCTAAGGAAGACAGCTGCACCCAAACAAAATGAAGAACAACAACAACTCAAACAGACATGCCTCCACTACAATAAGCGAAAAGATTAAGAAAATCCTTAGACACCATAATAGAAAGGACCCTTACCAATCACTGTTGAATGACATAGTATACAAGCTACAATGAAAAAACTGCCCTACCACATACATTGGAGAATACAAAACATCTTCATGACAGAGAAGAGATTCATAGAAATCGGGTGACACCAAAAGCCATGTGATAGCTAAGCATTGCTGCAAAAATGATCACACATTGGATTGGCAAAACACAAAAATTATAGACAAGGAGACCAACAGTACAACCAGGAAAATAAAAGAAAGCCTGCAACCTCTGCAACACAGCAATAACATAAACAATATATTTTACACTCTTCCAGCAATATGGCTATCAACAAAATGTTTTGGTGCAACCTGCAAGGGCATCTCGACACCTGTCACCACTGAGGTCCATGCATTGTGCTAAAAACAGCTCAACGATGTTATTTCTAGCAGCCTGATGAAGTGAGAGGGATCTCTGCAATGTAGCAATGAAAAAGCTTCATGATAGACTTCAAATATCCATGGCTTCCAGTGAGCTGACAAAGACTTTTTAAACTGTTATTGGACTTCCTTGCAGTCTATTTTGGAGATTAAGTATATATAAGAAAACACCCTTTTTATATTGTTAATTATGTGCAAATGACAAGAGAACAAGACTTCATTCTTTATTCATTACTGTACTTTTGGAAACACATTAAATTTTAGTGAAAAGTGATTTTGTAATGCCACGTTCTTCTTGCAAATCATGCCTTGGTCATATTTTCTGATTTGACCACTTCGACTTACAGGAGTAAATTTTCAGGACTGTTAACCACTGGTTAAAATTAATAAAAATCTTTGAGGTAAAGGTGACATTGGCTGGATGATTTGATATGGAATTACTTGACTGTCAAATTCAAAGAAAGGATACACAAAAATACCTAGCATAGGATCACATTCAACAACTAAATGGTATGTAGTAGGAATTTCAATAAGGAAAAAGAGTACCACAACCATTTTTGCTCGATGGTCATAAAGGCCCTTTGTCAAATAAAACAATGGAGTGGAGATAATATACAAGGAATTGTTCCAGCAGTTTCATATTGATAGATTTATAACTAGGGGTTTAACAGTGAAAACAATTTAGCAATAACAATAGGCATTCTTCGCTGTTATTATCTATTGGCTTATTTTTCTTTTACTTTCATTCTCCTTAGAGATACTCATACATAACTTGCTCCTCATTTTCTCATTACATTGTCTCCTTTCTCATTCCACATACACTGTCAGCTCATATGTTCTTTCCTAAGGTAGCTTGGTTTACAATCTTTTGCCCTACTAGTGTCCTGCTTAGTTTTGAGTTCCGCTAGCTTCCTTGCATCAATTATTGACACACCTATTGGAGCATTAAAACCTGCTGTTTCGTTACAAGTCACTAGCATGTAATGATTGACTCTTAGATGAATGTTTATACTTATCAAATAATGCAAGTTGGACTCAGGTAACTTGTAATTTTCTAAAACCATAATGATAGTCTTGACATCAAACAGTCTTTAGCCCCCAAACCACCACTCGAAGAATGATGTAAGTATAATGTATATACTTATTCCATTAATTTACTACCAGTTAGTGCACAAGTGGAACCTCAAAGATTGTTATGTTATTAGAAATATAGCACATGTCAGTCACAGCTAGTGAAATGTGGTTACAAATTCCAATATTGACTACAAGAGCTTTTAATTCTGCAAATGTTTAGACATTTAACAACCAATATCCAGTAGTATTAAGAGAGACTATTGTCTATGGATGGCACGGGTGGCATGGATTTGCTTGTTACCTTAGAAGGCATACCCGTACTCATTAAAACTTGAACTTATAAACAACCTAATACTTCTTATGAGCTCAAAATTCTTGCTCGGTTATGCTATGCAGCACTAGTGTGAACATTAAGTAACATAATCATTGACAAGATGAAGCTCCCTTCCCGTGCACTCAAGTTAAGGCCACTGTTCTATTACTTCCAGGTATCCTATTTGCTATGAATTATCTTCATAATTATAATATATTTTAACTCCAACATACAATGATACCTAAATCTGTTTTGGCTCATTGACACAGGCAGCACTTTCTAAGTTGAAAATTTGCCAGTAACTCACTTTTGCTCACCAGAAGAACACACAAACAATCTTATCAACTACCTTTTAGCTTCTATCAAAATTATACTACAAAAGTTTCGATCTAATCCAAATCATATAGTCCAAACACAGCTATAAAGTTCGCAAGCAAATAGTTAATATGCAGAGTAAATTCTTAAAGAGTACGGTCCTGCAAAGTAACCTACATCGAGTGGGGCTGAGAGCACTGTTACACAAATGCGTGCTATTTACAGACATACACACTTACATAAATACACACCATCAAATAACATTCCGTGATGCCCAAAACAATTAGCCTGTCACGGGTAGGAGATCAACTCGATCCTCCATCACAGCTAACACGAAAATTGAAATTAAGAATTCATTTTGCTTGATTGATTTTACCTGGGAGGTATCTGCCGGCTTGACGCATGATCCATACTGGTGTGTACGGAACGGCCTCACCACGAGCTGCCTTCAGGATGATATCGTTTTTAAGCTCAGGGAAATCAATGTTCTCTTTGGTACTCTGACCGTTCATGCCTTGTTTTTAAAAATTACTTTTCTTTGCAACAGTTGGCTGTCGAGGAGTAACGAACTCTAACTAGATGACAAGATGCACGTGGACAAGGGCGACCTCCAGCATACCGTTACAACCGAAATGTTGTCAAACCAATCAAAAGATTACACAAGAACCGTAACCACAGTCAAGTATAAAGGATCAACTAGGGTTCGTGATAACTGATGAAATTTGTGATTTGTGATCGTTACATAAACACAGAGATTTGTCACGCTTTAGCCTTGTTTTGAAAACGAGTGAGCTCAAAATGGCGATAAGAACGGAAATTAATTTATGACAATCCTCATGTGTTTTGGTGGTCATTCTCACACCTTAATCTTTGTTCTTAAGACAAGACTGTCCGTCTAAATCAGAATAGCTTTTACCTGCCATCGGAGCTCTTCACATGACATGTATGGACGTGAATTGGAACTACGATCCACAAATTCAGGGGTTTTTTCATAGTTGCTTAGTTTCACAACTCGGAATGCAGGAGATTTTTTGATTTTAGTCCCCCCGGGCAATCGCCCTACTTTAGGCCTAGCCCTTTCTCCTATATTCACTATCAAACTGTGATTCTCCTCTTTGGATTTTTATATAAAATCAAATTTTGGAATACCAAAGGAATGGAGCTAGCCTTAGGGGCCTAAGTTAGTTGGAGAAAAAATATATGTTAGAAAATATCTACATTTTAGTATAGGAATTAATAAGCTTTTGTTCTTTCATCGAATCAGAAAGTTTTTGATATGCCCAAATACAGCATACCCTAAACACTGACGCGTGTCAGAAGTTTTCATTCCAATCGACTCTATGAGTCCCTTCAATTGCTTAAGCAAAATTTTGAAAATTATGCAAGGCTAAAGATAGTCAATTACGAAGCATGAGTATCACCAATCATTTAAAGGGAAATGAAAAATATTAATAGCAATAGCATCCACGAAAAATATTTATAAGCATCCTTTGAAGTCCTTGCCTTGAAATAAAATTTTAGGATAAATAACTATACGAAAGATATGCGAGAGACTTTCTACCATGCAGGAGAGTTCATGCAATGCGGAAACGCACGGAAGGATCAAATAAAATGTGGGAGACTTGGCGACTATGTGTTTTGCATCACTTAAGATGTCTATACCATCGGCGCCACATTCTTCATCGTTCCAAGTTGATAACATATTTTACAGAAGATTTTTTCATTATTTTTCACATGCATAGACCTTGAGTTCAACATGTCTCAATTTTATGACCCAACAGTTTACGTTTATGAGTTGTATAGAAATGAGAAAAAAACACGAATCGTACGTTGGGAGTGGCGACTTAACTTTGTGCAGATGCTCTAAACAGTAGGCTACTGAGAAGTTGTTTCCCAGGGGGTGAATTTGAGATGTGGTGGTTTGCGAATTGCATCACTATAAACATATTGAAGAGAATATGATACGTTAGGTTGGTTTATTGCCATGACGTGTTGTAATCTTTCCTCCCAGCATATGCTTATTGTAATTGTATACTACTTAGTTTGCATTCCTACATTGTTTAATTGAATTTCGTCTGAGTGTTACTTTCGGATACTTCGTCATTCGTTCGTACGCATTTCTCCAATTGGTTATTGAGCTAAAGATTCGTTATGAGCTGTATCTAAAATTAGCACTACATTATGGTATTAAATTTAACGAGGGTCAGATGGAGGCAGTTTATCAAACTCATGTAGAAGCAGAAGAGAATGCACCTAAGCGAGCTTGGACAAGAAGGACCTCATACAACTTACAGAAAATTTGCTACTCTAACTTAAAATGAAAGGTAGTCAGTGACCAAGTGAAAGCAACCGATGTTAGGCCTAAATAAATACAGAAGGAATGTTAATCCGTATATTAAAACTTAACTGACTTTGAACGCAAAGTTGTCTTCAATGTATCAAACATTTATCTTTATCAAGATTGGCATAGCTGAAAGAAATCTGCGCATGAGACTTAACAATTCCAAAGTTGTTTTACGTTCTCACGAATGCTGGTTGAAATCTCATGGATCTAGTAACCTTTACGTGGTTTTCTAGCGAAGTATAATAATTTGCTAAATTTTCTCTTTGAGAAAGACACGTTTGCTAAACTAGGCGGACTTTCCTTTTGAGTGAGTGGAGCTCATTAACAATAAGGTGTGTGTTTGGTACACAGGCACTCTCACCACTATACCACAATATTGACTGATACCAATGAGGTATAAGAAAAGCTAGATTCGTCAACTCGAGGCCTCTTATATGCTGAGAAACTGAAGCTTCCGAAACGAGGTCCAATACGAGTGAAGGAAGAAGATGAATCCTTCTTAAATCTAACGGCTGACAACGGCAATGCATAGAAACTCCCCAAAAGAGAACAACAAGTTTTTACCTCTGTACCACTTGTACTGAATATATTTCACAAGAAAAGGGAATTTTATATATTTACAAAAGCGATTTCGACATACATCATTTGCGTCAATTTGAGATGATATTGGGCAAGGAAAAATATTTTAGAATTAACTGCATGGGTCACTACAGCTAGCCCCCCTCCAGATCGCCACCTGAAAGGAAGCGAGCAAAAAAGAATGTAAGTAAGTCCTAAGGCAAGAAACAAGTTTATACTTATAACGGGGAAGCATTCCTCTGGAAATGATAAGGTTAAGACATTAGGTGATAAAGGCGATCAGGCCAATGGAGGCATCGTCCAGATCGCGTTTCGGTTAGAAAACGATCTCGGGCAGCCGAAGCAGGAGCGGGCGATGCGGATGGCGGCGGTGCGTGAGTTGTAGAAGTATAATGATCGTCAGTGTAAGCCACTTTTAAGCGATCAATGCTGACCGTATCATGACGGCCATTAAGGTTGAGCTTAAAATATTTGTCCATGCGCTCAAGAACACGGAAGGGTCCTTGGTACGGAGGCTTAAGTGGAGATCTGACAGTGTCATCACGCAGAAAAACATACTCACAAGTATCCAACTGCGGAGGTATATGTTGGGCGAGATGTTGAACGTGTAGGAATTGGTTGAAGTGCTGCCATGTGATGACGCAAACGGGCAACATAGTCAGTCGGATCCAGAAGAGGAGAACTAATGGGCGCAACAAATTCATTTGTTAATCGAAGAGTGGTACCAAAAACAAGTTCAGCAGGGCTGGCATGAAGATCAGTTTTGATAGTGCTGCGAATGCCGAGGAGGATAAGAGGAAGTGCATCAGACCAATCCGTCGGATCCACAAGGGCGCGGAGGGAAGATTTCAGATGGCGATGAAAACGTTCAACAAGGCCATTGGTGGCAGGGTGATAGGCAGTAGTACTTAGATGGCGTGTACCTAGTAATGTAGACAACGAACTGAACAGAGATGATTTGAATTGTCGACCTCGGTCGGTAGTGATGGTGGACGGAACGCCAAACATGGAGATCCAGTTTGAAACAAGGGCTTGTGCAACTGATGTGGCCGTGATGTCGGTAAGGGGAATGGCTGTTGGCCATCTTGTAAAACGGTCAATACAGGTAAGGAGATACTGGCGTCCTTGCGAGGGTGGTAAGGGTCCAACCAAGTCGATATGTACATGATCAAAACGAGCATC
>JANTCA010002780.1:0-11142 GCA_024741275.1 Chironex yamaguchii | reverse complement strand
TGCAGAACAAATCACGTTATTATCTGACTGTTTGCCAAGAATTGCACAAACATGACCTCTTTACAACTTCACAACAAAGCCACAGAAGCAGATACCGACAGCAAGCTCTAGAGAACTTACAAACCTTTTTCAACAACAAACTAATCAACTCATCGCAATACCTACATCAATCATGCTGTTTATGCCTGAGGTCCCATTTAAATCTACGCTTTTGTGTGTCCTCGTCACAGCCAGGTGTGTGCCAGATCTGGCACACACCACATTTGTCAATTGATATTTTACTGTACAACAAAAAGAAAGTATTCTTGTAAATCTGAGTTCATGAAGATGACGGCGATGGGCAGAGAATATCGTTGTATGACAATCAGACACAGTACATACAGCAGGGGAAGAGTCAATTGTAAGACTTGAATCATTTAAATCTCAAAAGAGACCATGATCCACGAAGTCTGATTTGCTTGGACGTCCTTCTCAACTTATAACTGAGAAGTTACTTTTAAGAAAGTTGTGTTCACTTAAGACTTCATAAGGCCATAAACTAACAGAGGACTCTGGCAGACGTTGGAAAGCCTGGGTGCAAAGTCTTCAAGAGCAGGTTTACATTGCATTTCTAAGGAGTGCTGTTTCAAAACAAGAATTAGAAATTGCACTTCATGGATTTGCTGATTCCAGCAAAACTATGTATGTGCTGTAGTTTATGCAACTTTAAGGCAAAGTAGTGCAGTGTTTGCATCAGAGGCATGCATTGCTAACAAAAATCATCCCATTTCAAGATTAGAGCTTGCCACTGTGCACAATTTGGTCACGCTAATGTTGTATATAGTTAGAATTCTGAATGCATTAAACGCCAAAAAGTATATATGTGGACTGATAGCATGTTAGTATTGCATGGTTGCTTTAGCGAGTGACATAATCAGTGACAACAAGTAACATGCTATACAAGATTTAGGGGAATTCTACAACCACGATGTTTCTTGCAGATAAAATCTCGGTGACATTGGGACACGGGTAGCTCTTAACAAACGTTGGGCCATTTATGGTTTTAAAGACCCGTCTAATTGCCCAATGCAGAAGCATGGCCAGAGCAAATATAATGGAAACATTAGATGTACAGTTGGAGCCGTTTACAACACCAGAAATCGTGCAAGACTCAATTGGAGACTTGAGTCCAAAGATTTCTGAGAATATTTATTCTGGTGGATTTTCACTTCGGTGGATTTTCATTTTTGAGGATTTGTGAGTAAATGTAAGAGACAACTCAAACTTACAGTCCCACTTCAAGTGATATGCCTGCTGCGGTTGACCTGGCATAGATAAGTCCAACGCGGAACGCCATCAGGAAACAATGGGTTTGATCCTCAAGCTGACCATCATAGGTTATGGGCATATAGGCGTATTGCTTGAATCCAGCCTATCTTCATTGCTTAGCATCTCCAAGAAAGAACCATTATGGGGAAATACACGCAACCATACAAAAGATTCATGTACGCTTTTGGACTCCATAGCTCAGACACTTGATAAAATGGAGAAGGCAAAGCGACAGCAGACAAAGCCGTTGCCATGCCAATAACAGGTACTGAGATTTTTGACTCAATATTACACTTCCAGACTCTGGAGGGGAAAAGGTCATACATTGCTCTTCTAACTTGTTCCTCGACAAGGGCAGTTCAACTGAAACTCTGCAAATGTTTGACAGTTACCAAAATTATTATTGGAGCTCACAGCACATTGAGGAACACTCTCTTTAATTGTTAGTGATAATGCCAAAACATTCGAGGCTATGCTAGAATTAGTTTAGCGCGACAACGGCATTAACACCTTTGCACTGGATTAAATGGCTGTTCAACCCTTCTTGAGGTTCTTGGTGGGGTGGATTTTTTGGGCAATTGATTGGTGTAGTAAAAGCGGCTTTATCTAGAATTATTGGAAATGCCTAACAAAATGACTTACAAGGAGTTCAAGGAAATACCGTGGGATGCTTTATGAGCAAGCAGACGTATCTACTTAAAAACTCGAGTTAAAACTCCAAACATTTTCCTACATGTACAGTTTACAACCTTCTGTTGGCGGATATCCTTAATATGCTCGACAATAAGACAAATGTTTTTAAAAAGACTGGAGTATTTACGTCGATGCCCAACTAAGAAAATGATGGGTTAATGGATACCTTAGTGCCCTAGATAAAAGAAATATAATACAATGGGATGGTAAGGCGTTAGAGCTGGTAAAAGGGAGAGTTGTACTCATAAGAAAATACGTTAAAGACAGTGACGGATGGAAACTTGACAAGATCATAGATCGATCATAGATAGGATGGGATCATCAAAGGATACAAGTTGAAATTGGGCAATGGAAACGCAGTTGACGACCTGTAACACTCATTGCAACTTTGACACGGTGGGAGATAATTTTGTGGAAGCCCAGACTTGTGAGGCTGTTCATCAACACAATCACAGACCTAGACGTGCTGTAAAGGAGGCATACACCTGAATATATGGGATAGATCAGGACGATTCTGAAGAATATCAAGGAGGTCATTAAAGCAGCATTATGCGCTTTAATAAAGAAATTGTGTGGAAAAGTGGAATATGTCATTGTCTGGCCCAGCAGTTATATGCCAGTGACCAATGAAAACGTATTCTTATGGGCTCAGGTAATGATAGGTTATATATAGTTGTTTAGTCATAAATAGACCACAAATCGTAGCCGAAACGACTGATTTAGCATTAGACGGCAGTTTTGAGACAATTATTGTTATTGACAAATTTTCTACAATTCTCTTAAAATTTCATATAAGTTCTGGATACAAAGAGATACTTATCTGTGAGCTGTGATGGATTAGGGTACCTACCAGTAAGTGATAAAAGTACAATTTTGAACGTGACATTGGTGGGTATTCTTCTGTGTTCTGTTCGGAGTTCCTGTGAAATTGTTCAATGTTCCTGGATTTGTTCTGTAGTATTGAAAGTGACGACCGTGCAAGGACGTGTTGTTAAACATGTACCTCACATACGTATCTGCGACAAAATATTGAGGAAAACTGTAAAAATCAACAACATTTTAAGTTTAACATTTTGAAGATGTACCCACGGCGTATATAGTTAGTTTCCACTTCAATATGTTTTAACAATCGGTCTTCATACATCTGTTGCGAACTTTCAAGTGTATTCTATTGGGAATTAAGAGGAATGCTTGGCTCATTGAAAGAGGAACCTAAAAGGAAGACAAAAATGACACCATTTTGACGAAAAAATGAAAGAATTGACCCAATGTCGACAGTGTTACAGTATTACGTACGAATACCTTATACAAAATATTGGAGGTATCAAAATAATTTAATGCTTTCTATGAAATCGCGGATTTGAAGGGTTTGAACCTCACTGTTTGAGGATAACCCATTCTGGTGTTTCTCAAAAATTAATCAATTACTTTCTTGGGCCTTTTGGCACACTTGGAAATTTAAAGTAGAATACGAGTACGAAGGCGATGCTGATGACGATAATAACAAAGACTACGACGATGCTGATCATTATTGTTATCGCAACAATGACAATTTCTATAATTTTCATTACAGAATAATGTGACAAAATGTAGCAATGTTTAAATTGTCATCAAAGTAACATGTGCAACTCACCTCCGTGTCGGAACACGTTTCAAATGTGTACTTTGTTACCAGACGTAATAATGCAATTTTAACAACTGTCAAGGCAAATCGCATGCCAATGCAATGTCTTGGTCCTTGGCCAAAAGGCAAGAATGTAAATGGTTCGATCTTTTGCCGCTCTTCCGGAGAAAACCTGACAAAATAAGACAAGGCAGTCGATATATCATCCGGGTATACAGTCATACACACACGCTATCATAGCATTCATTGTGATTAAATGCTTATGCCCACGATAAAAATGCCGAAATATGCTCCAACAAAAGTCCCAGATTAATTTTCTCACAGCTGATGGGAGGTGCTTTCCCAGCCATTACAAAGGAAGGTGAAAATTTTGCAGGATAGCTTAGCAAAGACTCCTGAGTGGTGAATGAACAGTACATGAGTAATCCAATCTAATCTTAGTTTGCGAATTTAACTACAATTCACAACGTCCTAGCTTACTTGAGAAAATGTTTATGCAGTGTTTCTATCGCATAGAAAAAAAAAACAACTCGTGGGACTTGGCTTCTTTCTTGGAATATTCAAACTCGTAGCAATAACGATCTATCAAAACATGTACTGATAACTAACATCCCAAAACACTTTACATAAATCTACTATGACAAAAATATGTACCTGCCAGGACGAAATTCTTCTGGACTTTCCCAAAATTTTTCTGAATGATGAATTACGTAAATAGGAATGCGTATATCTGTCCCTTTAGGAAAGTAATACTTCCCTACCTTTTGGCTCGTGTTGACATGACGTCTCATTCTTAGTAAGAAATAATTCATGTTTAAGATTAGCAATTGTGAAACGAACAAAAAATAGCTGATTACCAGATTGGTGTATCCTTGTAACAAATCAGTTGCTTGTTTATGACTGGTGCTACGGAATCGGTACGTAAGCAATTAGAAGTATGTGCTGCATACTATACTCCACAATCTCCTCTAGCATTTAAGTTTAAAAATATAGAAAGTAAAGTATCATTTTGATAATTATCTCATTCAATAATGTGCACCGTAGCAAGGGTCTCCAAACAAGAGTGGAAATGGATTATCTCATTCTGGGCTGCAGGAGAAATAGGCAAGATATCAGCACAGGGAGTTTTATTCTATAAACAAACATGACTTCCATATAGAAGACAGGTTGGTTTTTTGAAATGTATACAAGCAATATTTGATTATTATCACCGGAGATTCAAACAAAGGTCTTACGACTACAAATCGGACGCCTACTCTACTGAGCTAAAGTCATATTTATTACACTTATACAAAAAGGGATAAATTTTACACGAGGATAAGATTGAAGTCTAAATACTGAGATATCAAGCCTCGGATGAAAGGGAAAAAATTTCTAAGATTTAAAGCATCAGCTAAATGAAAACTTGATCATTCTTTCCATTCAGTTTTTCTACGGAAGCATTGGAGGAAGGTAGGTTTGGAATTCTGATTGAGTCTGTTGACATTTTTCTTTCACTAGTATAACTCTAAAGCCTCGCTGTATCTAAATTATATACGTAGTTTTAATAGGATGAATACATTGACTAAACCCAAACAGTTCAGGTTCACCAACGAGGCATCCCTTGCTTAACAAGCAAAAAAGAAAAAATCAAGCACCTACTTACGTAAAGGCTGGTGGATACAGCCGCAATGTCTCACATACCACCTGGTCTAAATATTCCAGCTCTCTAACTGAATCGTGCAGGTTTTGTTCCTATGACAACCAACGTAAGGGATACGTTTATCAAAGCAAACTGTCTTTCTATGTAAATTACATTAAAATTCCACTTACAAGGATATCTAAAAAAGGTAATACTACAACATGTAATATGAAAAGAAAACTTACTATTTTAATGTTTTTAACCCTATATTTGTCAACAAAGTCCTCGTCATTTAGGTTAACTGCAGTAATACAGCACGTACTCTCCTCTTTGAAGCGGTGCGCTCAGTGTAATGCTAGCTATGAAATCCATCATGACATAAACTCTTCTAAAATTAGCTGACGCCCGTGCAATAGCCCTAGTAAAAATTGTCCCTAGTATGTCCATCATTGAGAACAGTCCTCTCCATACTTCCACGGACACCACTGCAAATCGCCAATGTTCATCGAACAAGTTCATGACTTGCCACTCAGTCGATTAAACTCTGGGGCATTCTGGAGCATTCTGGAGCATTCTGGAGCATAAAGTAAACTACGCTACAAAGCCATAATGAATCCTGAACAGAAGGCATCCTTAGAATACACTAGACTGAAGCTCTTGGGTCCGTCTCAATAGACACAGAACAGGGCATTGGCGTTTCAGAACCAGGATGGGTTTCAGTGATTGACTCTTCATGATAAGCAAGCAGCAATCCGAAGAATGCCGATAAGATTTTCAACGACAATATCACGGATACATGTCTAGATCCCTGGTGCTATGACTGCCTCGTAATCTTGCAATGACTAAACGCACGTACAGAATGCAACATTGTCAATGCTATTATTAAATATGCAAATAATATCATGCACAAAGTGTCTGTGTGTGCGGTTGTATCTATGCGTGCGTGCGAAGGCTAAAATGATAACCGAAAGTAGCGTCCGTCAGGAAATCATTCAATTTGACAATGGTCATGATTGTAGTTAAAGTGGCAATGAAGAAGAAGAAGACAACAAATTATAAATATTACCAAAATTCCTCAGCAAAATAAGATTTGTAAGACATTTAATAAACACGACTATTGTTTTAAGTTTGTAGGACATGTTTCCGATATACCTTATCCATCCTAAGTTACAGATTAACATCAACATTACAATTATAAGTTGAAATACTAGTTCTATATTACAATAATACAAAGGCAGAACATGTGTTTAGATAATAGGACAAGAGATGGAACACCTAAAGGGAATGCAGTAATCCAGAACAGTAATAAGCGGGAAATGTTGATGTTGATGTTAATCTGTAATTGATGATGGATAAAGTATATCCGAAACATGTCTTACAGTCTTAAAACAATATTCGTGTTTACTAAATGTCTTACAAAAATTATAAATATATTTACCATTTCTAATATTTTACTACTTTGAATCTCATCATACAATGTCTCTTGCACATCAGGATGTAATGCTAGACAATACAAACAAAATCCAAGTGTGCTGCTTGTTGTGTCAAGGCCGGCAATAAGGAAAGTGGTTGACTGCGCCATCATGTCGATATCATTGAGTTTAGCAAGCCCCTGTCCGTCCTCGGCCATCATAAGATGAAGAAGATCGATTCTCTATGGAGCAAGGTACAGGTAGTTTATTGATAAGAATCATGAAATACGGGTTGAGCCTTACTGTTCCCTAATTTCATATTTTCTGCCTGCAATGTTCTAAGATGTTTCTTAAAAATGGCTCAGTTTAAATTTTCCATGAGAAATTGTATTCTTGGCATATGCTCGTTGTTAAAGAGACTGCAATGCCTGTTTCTATGTTCACAACAAGCAAGAATGTTGACTGTATATCAGTATTTTGAGATATACTAATCTCTTGGAGTCATTTACAAAATGCCATTAAGCTGTCCTTCCGGCTTTTCTCTTTTTAAATTTTAGAGAGGTGTTAAAAAACTATGTTAATCAGGAGTTCAGTTGTCCATGTTTCTTAATTTCTACCCGATTTTAGCAGTAGTAACAGCTGGAAGTATCACACAAGCTGAAGTATTATACCGGAGCAAAAGTTAGTATTATAACTAGTAATGCAGATTGCGGGAATTACAATGCAAGGGAATGGGAAGAAAACAACTACATGCAATGGAATCATTACACCACGGCATTAGCAATACAGTACCTGAGACGCTCGAGACTCTTGGCTTCGCCTTTCTGCGATCACGGAGGCCAGAATATTTGAAAACACTGCAAAACTTGGCGATAAAACGTGGGCGAACAAAAAATTCCGTAACCACTGAGGAAATCCGATAAGTTCTACGTGAAAAAATTGTCGGTAGACATAAATAGCGAAGGTTAAGCGTGCTGCAGAAAGTTATTTCTAGAATCGGCCATACTACTAAGAATACTTGAATGGGTGGCGTAAGCGATTAAAAAAAGCTAACAAAACACACGCTGTTGACATACTAACAAAACCAATCTACTTTACAGTGTGTGACGACGTTCTCAATACAATCAGTCCATTGATCGATTGACGGAGTAATTGATGAGCTATCAATGCACTAGTTACATTCATTGATTGTATCAACGGATATAAGAAAAGACAGTGATTCCAGTCACTGAAAGCGGTCTACATGTACCCTTGTTCATTCAACGTAAAGAGGGTACTAAGTTTTGATCTTGAGACGGGGGGGGCTTTAATTATGTGGGCAGTGTAAATTAATTACATCACAGGTATCATACATGAACCCCAATAGAGTAATCTTAGTGTACACTGTCCGGCCAATATTAGGGACATGCGGCGTACTACATGGAGTGAGCATTTTAATGCGCGCTTAAACCGAAAATGGTCAAACGTGAGTTCAGTCTTGCTTACCAGGTGTTCGAATTTTTTCGTCCATAACTAAGGTCGCCTTAAAAACTTTACTATCAATTTTTATGCAATTATTAGCAATATTTTTCGTTTTCATCTATGTAAAGATGTTATAGTTCATTTACTTTATTACTGGTTAAACTTTTTCTGCTTTTTGGCTGTTGTTAATGATAAATGTACATAATCCTACTTAGGAGTATTTTATCGAAATTTAAACTAAGCTGAGCACGCAACCGAGATCGTCCCTGAAATTTCTTTATTCTTGTCATTAAGATAACCCATTTCGCCATAGCAAATGCTAAAAAAGCTTTAATTTCTTTCTTTGAACTAATTAAAAAATGTAGTTAGCACCTATGTGCAAACAGAAGATAGAAGATTACTTAATTTATGACACTTCAATAAACTCACAAAGGGGAAGAATCCGCACCATTAATGAAGCATATTGAACGCTATCATCTTGTTAATAATTTCATAAAAATAAATATTAAAATTTTAAGTAGGTGCTAGTTACCGACAGTAAAATTTCGAACAACTGGTAACCCACGCCGAATTCGTGTTTGACAGTTTCCAATCTCAGCGAGTGTCAACAAAGGTGTCGAGTTGCTTATAAAGTATTGAAAGGAATTATCTTTTACCATGCGATAGTATTTTGCAATTATGACATGTAACGTATTGTTTTAAGGGCAAATGTTTTAATAGGTGAGTTACCAATAAACATTTGGAAAAGAACATAACGGAGACATGGGGTCGAGGGACATTTCATTGAGGTGGTGTGGGAACAGAAAGTGACGGAAAATTTTGGGCAGTGATGTCTGCCGAAGGTGTCATTTTGGCTACTATCTACAAATCTGGTTTTGTCAAAGAAGATAAGGAAAACAAGCTTAACAACATTCATGTAATTAATCACAATACAATTACATGTGACTACAGCTAACGTTTGCTTTCCTTAGCAACCTTGGCCTTACCATACCAAAAAACTGTCGTATTCCCCTCTCTCCCTGGTTCTGTACTTGCAACACAAGTTAGAGGCAACATTTTCCAACCAAACGTAGGCAAGGTATCAATGTATAATTGTGAAAATTTTATCAAATGTTTCTAGCTTAACCGGCTCCAGCTAATTTTGTCATCGGTGATTATCCGGAAAAAAATCTGGGGTTCTCGAAATTTTCGGTAATAATATCTTAATAAAACCACAACTAGCGAGGAAATCCCCCTGGGGAGAACTGTATTACCACAACGAGCATGAGTACACATTTGAATATTGAAAAACTGGGAATTCGACCTCAAACCACGGTCTTGGTGGAGGTTAGCGCTCTCCGATTGGTTATATTTCTTTTGTGCGAGATCAATGTCAGTGTTCAAACATAACTGCCCCAAGCTGGAAAACAGGCTCTTGTACCGTAACTGGTATTGGTACTATCTTAAGTCAATGTTTCTGGATTTCTGGAAGAAAGGTTCTCTTATTTTGTAAAGTACACACCAGATGGTCAATAGCAAAGTCGAGTAAAAAATGGCTTGACTAACAAAATGCGTCAAGAACAGAAGTAAACATGTGATTATGATATCAGGGCGCCGAACCCGGGTCTCAAGACTGCATATCTGATGCCTTTTCTGCTAAGCTAAAGAGCTTAAGGTCAAAAGACTATAGGTGACTTAACCCCGATCATCCAACCTTGACCATGGGGTGTCTGTCTATCGGTTATAAGATTTACAAGCGGCATGTGTTTTGTGCTTGCAAGGCATCCATTTACAACAATTTACACTAGTTTTATATAAGAGTTGACAGCGTGGTCTTGTGTAAGGAACAGACGTACAGTTATGACCATAACTAAAAGTGGCATCCACCGCATGCGGGTATAAAAATAAACAAAATAATCAAAAATCAGATTTCTTTAACAAACATTTATACATACCCATAATGTATACAAAGGGCAAAATGCGGTCGATATTGCTGAGATCTTGACTAAGGATTGATAATTCTTTGGTTTTTTGATCGACCTGTAAACCGAATGCTGATCTTAAAACAACATCAAAGGCAAGTTGTTTCATTAGCCTGTAAAAGGTCAGAATATTCTTGATTACATCTAAGTGGATTCCAAATAACAAAATACCTTACGGGGGTCTTAAGGCCTTAAACGTAGCGCGATGGAAATTTCGAAGGTCAGACATTCACAGAAGGATTGTATTCATCTCATTAAGGACAATTAATTCATCCCTTTTTTAGTTTCTATCTTTGAGGTGTCATAGCTATAAAGCTTGAGCTATTTTTTTCTCCATTATTTTTTTATCAGGAACGCCTGTCTGAGAAAGTTATGTCCTGTATATTAGTGTTACTATACGTCTGTGTAAACGTGGCGAGAAAATTCCACTCGAAGAATGGACTTGAAACAGGGATCCTTTGGCTGAAGAGATTGATAAATTATCACTACGGCTTAAATATCCTTAAGGTTCAAACTTATTGTAAATGGAAGCTTTGATTTACGTTAAATTCACTCTTGACTACAAACAAATAATTTGCTCTTACTTTATGAGGCCCCCTATACCTTGAGGTCTAGGGTAATTTGCCCTATTACCCACTTTCGGCGGCCCTGCTCCCTGTAGTTCTGGGTCCGGAAAACAGCTATCAGTTTAGATAGAGAGTTGAGCGGCTCGATGGACATTTAAACAGGCGTCCGGAAAAGTTGTTTTTAAGTGACTTTTTCAACCTGCATAGTGGGAAAGCTCTAGGCAAGATCAAGACAAGTGCTGGACTGCAGCTACAACAATCGGAGGTGTGCGGAAGATAAAGATAACAATAAACAATGGCTACGACACAATCTTCAGGGAGCTCTAAGAAATAAAGTCAATAAATGCTTTTCACCAGGATGGAGAGTAGAAGGAGATGTTTTTTTAAAGAGTTCCTCAAAAACAACTCTGTCAGTGATAGCAAGGATTTCAAGGCAAATTTTATTCCGTTGCTTTCTGAAAATTGTACATAGAAAACTATAATATTTATGTGTGTA
>JANTCA010002779.1:0-31730 GCA_024741275.1 Chironex yamaguchii | reverse complement strand
GAAACGTCAAAATGATGGTGTATTTTTGAGTTATATATAATTTTATACACTGTTGGTGAGTGTTGGCTTGTTGAGTTTATATATATATATAGTTGGGAAATCCAAACAGTAAACCTCGGCTTTGCTTATACAGGCTTTTTTCACTTGTTTCATGAATTCTTTTTTTGGCCATCACGATCTTGATGTTTATGTATATATATTACACAGATCTATGCTAAAATTTTATACTCATCAAAACAAATGCTATGACAAGGGTTCTGTGAATTAATTATATCACATTAAAAATGGGCCAAATCTTAAAATTCTAAAGACACCTTTGTTTCATAACAAGGGTTCAAAAGTTGTGAGAGTGCTTTGATTTGGTTACCAAGTAAAGTACTAACAACATAACCAAAAAAATTGTCCTCGAAAATATCTTTAACTCAAGTGATATCCAAATTCTCCATCGTTGTGGCCTTTAGAACTGGACCACCAGCAAGGCAATAAGATGAAACTAGAGGCCTCAGAGATAAAATTCTGAAGCACATTCAAAGAAATCCTTGGGTCAAGAGGTCAATAATAGGGAGCTTTAAGAACAGTAGAAACAAGACTAAACTTAGAAAGAAAGACCATTTGGTTTATTTACATATAGTATGCGCCAGAGAAACTGGAATTATTCGAAAATTTTCGTCCTTCTACGTTTTGGGGCATTTTAAACTTTTTAGTAAGTGCTGGCCTATGGCAGAATTGCATGTTTGGAAGCCATTTTGCTTCGCACCAGGAGTTGATCCCGTTCACCCAGTCTCTATGAAGTACGAGCTACGTACGTAGTTTCATATCGGCACATAAATTCATGACTAAGCTTTCTTCGTTATAGGTAAGCAATTCTCATAAATGGATGGCAAGATCTTTCTTGTCGTGAAAACAATTCTCAATCTGATAGGAACATTGCAGTAGAGTTGTTTTAATCCGTGTAGCTACGCTTCTATAGGCATTGCCTAGCCAAGGAAATTTAAAATACACAGGACATTTCTGAGACCTAAATGTCTTTTCGGTCGAAAAATCAGTAATCTTTTGATGAAAAATTTTTTACGACATCCTGTGGATAGTCGTTTTCAAGAAGAGTATGTATTATTTTCCCCAGTTTCGAATTTAACGTAGAATTGAACAAATATAAAGACCTCTAAACGATTCTGTTCCGATGTGGTTAATACTCCTCTTTGTTAAAAGAGGAGGATTTTAGAAAAAAATTATGGTTACCCTCTCACAGCTATGAAGCCTCTCTAGAATAGAAAATTATACCATTCTTCCACTGGAAGTAAAAAGTCGTCCAAGGTACATTTATCATATTCTAACAGATCACAGAGACTTTGATGAGATAACATCTGCAATTGTTACCTTATGTTTTCGTTGTTTTGTTTACTGGTTTGTTTGTTAGTAAAATAACTCAAAAAGGATTTAATGAAATTTTCATGATAGGTTAGAACTGGGATAACTTAAAGACGATAAATTTTTGTTGTTGATCCGGTTGACTGTTTGTTTGTCTGTTTGTTCGTGTCTCTGTCTCTGGACAGGATTACGCAAAACCTACCAGACTGATCCTTATGAAAAGAAGTCACACAATTGGTCTTGATCCTTTTGGCATTCCATTAAAGTTTGTGGAAGATCCAAATCAAATCCTGGATTTCGGATTCCTTTTTCGGTAATAAAACTTCATAGTCTTAGCGAGAGATAATCCAGTTACCATATTGACAAGGGAAAACCCCTACTTATAGATAAATAATGTTGGTTTGAGGGTGGTTTACGCTCTCGGAGTGCTTTTAGTTATCTCTTTTGTCCTTCATGCCAATTTTGCTCCATGCCTTATGATTAGAAATTTTACGTTTTTGAAGTTATTGATATTATTAAAACTCCTTATTTTCTTTATAATTTTCTGATATTGTGCTCATCAAACTGTCTTGTTAAATATGATTTGATCTATTACACGGCAAGTGCCCTCCATAATGAAAAGGAATACAGACGTAACACTTAATTAAAAAGCTTGTCGAAGTGAAAATTTGCAACTGACTTGAAATATAGTGATTAGTACATTTAGGAACCTGAATCATTTTAATGCAAAACTGCTAAGAAATTTACTTAGGGCGACTGAGCCCAAAGAGGGCTTTCATGACACTTTTTATTTTGGGGGCTTGACGATGTGACTTTTAAGATTCCGAAATCTTCAACTAAGCGAAATTCAGTTCCGTCATAAAACATCATGTTAGAACTTAGGCACCTCGACAGACGTTTCAAACAACTGCAAGCCTTCCGAAATGTAACACATCTCAATCTCCTTTTTCTGTATATTCAATCTCCACTTACTTCACAGTCCCGTTATACAAATGTCTAAAGATTTTTGAAGGAACATCTTGTTTTGACAAGGAATGGAGGTTGCTTGAGAATTAGAGAATTTTTCGTTTCAAATACGCGCTCAAGCTCGTTCCCCATCATTTAAAGAATATTTTTCTGTTGGATATCGTGCTATTTGATATTTAAACCCTTGATAACAGTGGGGAAGAAACGTTTTCAGGCTAATAGATCAAAGTTCTTAGCACGCATTCTTTGCACATCTGTGCACAATGACCACCCAAACATTGGTCTCCAACAAGTTGACATTTTACATTATAAAAAAGAACTTATCGTTTTGATTCTTGTTATTTCTTGCTCACATTTGTTATTTAGATGCAAAGTTGGCCTCAGATGCATACGTGATTTGAGGAAGTAGAGATATTCATGCCAATATGGCATGGAAACTATACACATTTGTTTTAGCATAATTGTTACTGGGTGTAGCTAATTCACATGTCAGAAATTTGTTAGGAAATGTTAGAATTTGGATTTGGTAGAAAGTGATATCTTTATAAAAGTGACTCCCGTTACCTTTTCTCACCATTGGTATTTTGTTTGTGGTTGCACGGATTCGAACTCGCAAACTCTGCCTTCTAAGATCGTCGTCTTATCATGGTGGCTCACAAGGAAAGCTGAGACTAGGTACAAGAAAAGGGTCTAACAGCCATCAAATGGCGTAGCAGGGGTTATGCCATTGATTGTCACGGCTGCGCTTATGATATCCGAAGCTTGTTAGAATAGTTGACCTTCCTAAGATTTACTTACGGTAGGAACTTAGATACTTAGATACTTAAGGTAGGAACATCCGATTAGCTCTGAAAGTCCTAATTACCGTAGAAACTGCAGGTGGGCTTTGTAGGGAACGCAAAATAAATTATGCATATCTTATCGTGCACGTATTTTTATGAATATGAATAGATGAATTTCCTTGTTATCATGATATATCAGTAAATATCACAATTTTGCACTGTTTGATGAGAAAAACTTTCTCTTGTTAAAGGCGTACGACTCTCAGCTCAAGCAAACTCTCCTAACACCAAAACATCTATGAATACATTTGTACTTTTCTTCTCCACAATTCCAGCTTTTATTTAACCTGTTTCAGGTTGTTCTGGTAAATGGTCATTTCAAAATTACTTTTGTTTGGTAAGGTAACAAAGTTTCCTAAACATTTGTGTTGAAATCTTGCATTGTAATGACGTTGCATATTTCTAGCAAAAACGTTCTATGTATGATGACATATGTGTGGCAATGTGACCGTGAGCTCATTGGGGAGTAAGCCTGTTGGACAGGAGGCCCCGAGTTGAAATCAGAAAGGACCTGGGGATCAGAAGTTATGTTGACACCTAGAAAAGAAAGAGCTTGGTCTGGTGGGGGTATGTTGTAAGAAGGGACGAGGATGTGCTGATAAAACAGAGTTTGGAGGAAGTGAAGGTATGCATACTCCCAGTTGGGAGACCTCATCTGTACTTGTACTAGACAGTTGATAATATTTTGAAAAAGGACGGACTTGGTATGAATGTTGCAATGAGGTAGAAAAAGGCCATTGAAGAACTTGGAGGACACACTGTTGCACGGTGCCCGTGTCGCCAAAGACGGCCTCAGGACAAATGATAATGATAATTGACTGTGTTTGGAATTTTCTTATACTAGATGCAGCTGTAAACTATGTTATGAATACAACATTTTCCAAAAGGGTACAACATGAATGACCAACTGCTTTTCAAACCAGCTACTCGGGTTACACTATCTAAATCTAAATATACACTGGACAACAAAACAAGTTCTGCCTCATAGAGTATTTTGCCTTTACTTTAACAAATCAACCATGCTGATTTCAGATCTGAGGTCGGAACTTTTCAAATTGAAACTAAAATTCAATTAGCCTCAATAATAAATGTTATTTTCATTTAGGTATATCTTAAAATAAAGAGAGGGAATTTCACTGTACATTTTACTCTATTCATATAAACTACAATTGTATTATGAAAATAAAAAATGCTTTAGACACTTGATTTGTGTGGTTCTTTCTGGGTTTCCTGATGGAGAAACAGAATTCAACTGGTATATCCAATGTCATGTTCATCTTGGAGTGCAATGGAACACATCAACTTTAACAGATACTTTGTAGGTAATCCACAGTATGTATGTGGTAGGATCCAATGCATAGCCGCGTCCAAACTATATCCTCAAGCACAAACTATTACTAAATTAACTGACCAAGAGCCTACACAGTGTGAGCGCTGCTGCCTTGAGATGGCAAAACGCCTGACATAGAAGATATGATTGTGTCTTGACTGATGTAGGCAGGGTTAGATCTAGACCTTCCCACATTTACATTGGCGAAGGTCAATTTTTAGGTTGCTCAAGAGCCTAAATCACAAAAACCTCATATAATATACTAGTTTTGCTGTACAGCATTAAACTCATTGAAAAAATGCTGACATTATACTTTGTCTTGCGACATTAACCTAATACTTAAACTTAGTTTGTGTCTTGTTCATAGTATGTTTAACTACAAACAGATGAAAAACCTACCTCTTCAAATCCATTACATCTGCCTATGTTTCTAATGTCGTTTACCTGTGAGGTATCACCACTAATCTCAAAAGAACGAAGTCCTTTTCGGATCAGTGGGTATCACCAAAGTTCACCAAGGAAATCTCCTTGTCGCTAAATGGCTATGAGAACCAATACGATTTTGTGCAAATAACGAATGAATTTATAATGAATTAGGCCTTTAAGTGTCTATGAGTTAACAGTAAAATTTTGCCCCTCAAATTTTGTAAGAATGTCAGCTAAAATGTGAATTTCTATGGTCTGGAAAAGTATAGGAACTTGTGACTTTGAATATCATTGATAAGATGGGGATAACTCTACTATGAGAAACTGCACCACTGTAGTATCCTGAAGAACAAGGAATAGTGCAAGCCTATCAGTGTTAATAGAAGATCAAACTATCTGTCCTCATCGTGGTGTTACAAATCATTAGTCAGTTTGTTGGCGCATTCTATGTGGGATATGAAAATTGGAAATCTTAAAAATGGGTAATCCCTTGACATGGGGTTCGAGCTTATTAGGTGTGGCAGCCCAGCCTTATGGAAACTAAATTACCCAGCAACAGTCCTGCGAATGAAACTTTTTTACCTTAAACGACTTGTTTTGAAAGTCTTCTTACTCTATTTGTTTGCCTGTTTTTGATACATATTTAAAGATTATATTAATAACAGGTTTTTTGACCTGTCACTTAATTTACAGCAAAAGGGAGCAATTACCTTCATTGAAGAAGCAGTGACTAATACATCAGATAGTTTTATCTTAGTCTGGTGAACCATGCCCATCTCTCAAGTATACACCACATGCTACTGTGATTCATACTTATAGCCATGGTATAATGGGTGTGGTAAAGTGGACGTGGCCCGAATACTTGAATTTTGCGAATGTCAGATTTTGCACTTGATCCACCCTTGAATGTAGGTACAGTATACATTGGACTACAGTAAGAGATTACCTTTGGTTGTTGTTTCGGCTTATGAAATGCACAAGAGGATAATTTTTTCAACAGAGTTTTAGAGTGAGGGATGGCTCAACAAATAGCGCAAAATGGCTTTCTAAGCAAACATGATAGCATCAATTAGGTAAGGGGATTTTTAAGTCATTATATTAATGCTTTACAGCCGCATCTATCAGTAAGTTAAATGAGAACAATACCGTGTACAACTACCAGCAGGAAAAAATGTGGCCATGAAAGGACCGAGATTTCGTTCATGTCGCGACTTCAATCGTATTATTTCAGTTGAACAAGCTTTTTGAGGTAAAAAGCTTCAAAATCGTCTAGAAAGTTTGTGGCATTACGCGAAATCATACTTAATTTTTTTTTCGTCTGACATGCTTCAGAGTGTGAATCTTCAAGAGGAAAAGTACAGTTATTTGGCAACATTTTGTAGGAAGTATGGATCGAAGCTAACCAATCATAACCGATAAAGAAAAAGACTAAAAAGGAAAATGAAAAACTAAAACATTAGTGGAAGAGTCAAAGTAAACAAGCGAACTCTATTTGACTACAAAGTTTAAGATTTCTTGTCTCTGCTATCAGTATGTACAGAATTGAATTATTTTCTATAAGAGAAGTTGTTGGGATGCCACCATGAAGGGCTATGATGACATATTAACCGTCATAATTTCTATTCTGACACCAGGAGCTTTTTATGGCTACAAATTTAGGAACTTATTTACCTGAACCTCATAGAAATTTTGTTAATTCCATAGAGCTGTTCAGAAGCCGATCTTTAGTCATTCCGCTAGTGACTTCTGTAACAAGACCGGTGGCGCAGAAAGAGGTCTACCTCCCACAAGGATAGCAATGATGTCTTGTTTACGAACAGAAATGCATATTCCTTATAGGGTGGTGTACGTGAGCACGCCCTTAAAAATTGGTACCACTAAAATATTTCAACTGGGGGCTTACAGCACATTGATTGGAAAGTAGAAGAGGCGCAGGACATATATGTATTGTGTGTCATTACAGAATACCAAATTTTATTGTCGCATACTGGTTCCAAGCGTATCTGATTCAAGTTTCTGGGTTAAGGAATTTTACTGCGAAAGGAGTCTTGATGAGGGTTATGCTCTCTCACCAATAGTATTTTTGTGATCGTGATGTGGAACTGGCAACCACTGGCTTGCGAGATAATAGTCTCATCAACTATGCCACAGCGTCTTCAGATTATGAGTAGTGGCAGAAAAAATTTGATTGATATCATATTCCTTAATTTTTCCAAATATATGAATTTGTTCATACTTTCTTCCACCAAATTTAAAGAATGTCGTGTTCTAATTTGCATACAAACGTGTTTCTTGTAAACAATGCGTTAATCGTATGTTTCTGAAATAATAATCTTCAATCTCTGGCCACGGCATGTACCTATACAGCTACCAGAGATGCAGTCGTCTCCTTCCGTGCTCTGTCACAGATTTAGTCCAAAATATGTAATATGTTTAGTGCTCTGTATTTTATCGTATTTTATTAATATTTCATCAAATTTGGAAAGCAGAATGCTTGTACTCTGTTACCACGAACACTTTTATTGTCTCTGCCGTGCTATCATGACAACAATAATGATTAAAAATTCGGACTTTAATTCAATTTCGGAAGTCACTATTTGAGCCAATGTTGAGAAGATTGACATATTAGATTTTATTTTTCAGAAAGAATTAAAGGTGCTTAATAATTCAAGAATTTTATTGTGTTTGTCATGAACGTTTAGATGATTTTCTGTAGATTTTTAAAAAATGATAAAGAACGGGAGTAGCCCATAACGTCATATCCTTGTCTCATAATCAAGACCAATCAATTATACGTTTTAATTGAGCTCCTATCTATGTAGGTTTTTAATTATTTTAAGTTACTTAGAGTCATAAAAAAGTTTCAGGTAGTTATTTTGTGCAAACCAATACACACGATATCTTATGCTTTGATTTTCGCAATATGTTAATCCGTCATAGCTATTTCCTTTCCAGTAAATGAATTGGCACATGTTTTGATACATTCATGTCTTGATTTTAGAGCATATTTCTATAACTTGCAAGTCATTTAGTTTGAGTTTCGTTGCTCATTAATTATTTATGGTTATGGAAATCCTAAGGTCAAAAGAAGAATTTTTCTACCTGCTTCTTTATCATTGCTCTTGCGTTGAGGGTGTTCTGAAGCACAAGGCATGTTTATCTTCTTCCAGTGTACTCGTCCTTCTTTCTGGTAATGCTTATAAGTCGTGGTGGGATGCAGAGACCATCAGCACGGGAAGCACTCCTTGGACAATGTTTATAGTAATGAGATGCGTTGACAACCTTCCTCAATCGGAAACCAGATGACAGGAGTGAAGATCAATAGATTACCAAAATATGCTACGTAGGAATGCCAGCCAAACATGAGCGTGATTTTGTAGCTTGCTTCGTATCCTATTCAAATCTGGCACAATTTGAAACATAAAATGTATCACCTCATTATTTAATTCTAACATACATACTGTATTTTCCCCCCGTGATTTAGGGAAGAATGTTAACCTAACTGGCTAACATGAACTTCAACAGAAATGACAAAAACCGACTTTATTATAGAATTCGGTAAGCAAAATGGTGCAGGAAGATTGAGTAATTTCTCCTTAGGAATGATGTGATGACATAAGCACAATTTTCTTATTCGTTCAAAATAAACATAAGAGAAAGACTGCCGACTATAAAGGGACATTGTATAAGATTCTTTGCCTGCTGTGTTGAGGTAATTATTGTCCAATGCAACAGAAGTTTTTAGTAAGGTCGCTTACTGTTGTCTGTAAACGTCAGATCCAAATTCACATTAGTGTTTAGGATTTAGAGAAAAAAAACGGCATTAATGAAAATCAAGTGTCAGTTGTAAAACACTTCAAATGCTCTAACGATAAACGTTGGGATGTAGTACTTACATGCACTTATTACAATCAAGTTTAGCTTGTAATATTAATGGGATACATGATAATCTTCGTATTTGAAAGCTATATTCCGTAAAATATCACTAATTTTTGCTTCTGTTTCATCTTCTACACAGTTTTTAAAGCTACATATCGTGTAAGTAAACAGTAGGAATAGAGAGTAATGGAAGGATATTTATCGATCAGACTTTGACGCGATCATGACAATTATCCCGATTACCAGAGAAGCAAATTTACTAGTGGGCAAATTTTAAAGATTTGAATCTGAAAGAGTTGTTAAAATAAGTATGTGAATAAGTGACACACAAAAGAGAAGAGTGGAGGAAGATATAACAATCAAGATAAAACTAAATAAGCGAAGCTTTAACTCACTACAATAATATAGATATTTGTAAGTAGACATTGAAGAGCTGGATAATAGTATTCTTCTCTTGAGAAAACATAAGACTCTGCTCACGTTAAATTTTCACTTTTCTTACTGGAGCAGTGATGTCTTAGGGACACCTTGTAGTTCATACATAACGCAAACACTTTAAAAAGCTCACTAACGTTTCCTCACGAGAGACAATACATTTAACGTAAGTCTCAAATAGACGTCTGCCTTGACATAGACCAAGTATGAAAGTGTTGCTTGTAACACATGCAAGGTGACAATTGCAAAACGTACATTGATGCAAACTATGATGCACAAAAGTCAAAGTGCTTCAAAGTACTATTGCCGAAAAGCAGGACAAGCCAGTCAAGTTCTTTTTCATACTCTTTGTTTTAAGAAAAGATAACATTTTATAATGAATCGAAAGCAATTATATTTTAACCAGTATTTATCTCAGTATAATTGTACCTTTTAAATAACAACTTTGACATTTTGATTAAGTAAGTTACAATTTTGAGTTTGGAGTTGGTATTATATCTAACAATGATTAACTGGTAGTCACTTCATGGCCCTCATGTATTAGTTAACTTATTGCAGCAATTGTTTTCACATTGGAAATTTGGAAATGCTTAATTGCAAAATTTGTGAAAGAATAACTTGGCACAAGACTTAGCACTAACACTTTATACGAAAACGCAATGTTAACGTTTTCTTAATATTTCTTCACTGCTATTGTTGTGTTCCTTGTTGATTGTCTTGCTTTAAACCTAATCCCATCCCTTTGCTTCATCGATCGACTTTAATGTTATCTTTGAATGTTGCCAGATTTTCAAATTAATCGATTCCCTCTCAGCAGAACTATAATTACCTAGCTATAGCTAAAGAGTTTAAATCAAGGCTCAATAATGAAATTCTATAGTCTCTCGAAACCTTTTGTAATTTGACTATCGAAAGTAATTTATCATAATGAAATGACTCACCAGGGGCTTAGGACCTTTGAAAACAAAAAGAGAGCCAGACCTTGAATCAGTCTCAACACAGATTTAAAAACCTTCAAAGTTAGCAGAGCCAAAAGTTCTTGCTGTTAAGCAACAAATAAATCAAATAAATCAAAAGCCAAAAGTTCTTGCTGTTAAGCAACAAGTCTTTTCAGTCAATGGATGTCAAGTTTTTAGTTTTGCAGCTAGTACAAAAAGTTTCAGATCACAATGTTAAATTGCCAAAGTCCTACCGGGGGGCAGCTGCAAGCAAAAAGGAGAAATTCTTAACGCTTGACAACTTTTCTTTTTTCTTCCAGAAATCATTGCCACTCTCCTTGTACCTTTATTCAAAATACTTTTCAATGTGCATCTCTCGTGGCAGGAAGGTACATCAAAGACAAAAGCCAATCAAAATTACCAAATTATTTACAGGTCTTGGAAAAGAACCAATCCAGCAAAAGATTTTGCTCGAATGCTATCTCAATCTCATGCATGGTGCAGAGAGGCAATGTAACCCGAAAGACATTGGTAACTGTCTAGTTGTTCTTAGTTGATGAAAATTCCCATTATTAAAGGAAAAAAAAATATATTAAAAGCTGTGTTAGATCCGAACATACGCAAACGTTTAATATGTAGGACGAGATATGTATTTTGGACTGAACACGTTAAGTTTGATCTTCCTGTTTCATTTCAATGGTATTTGTAGATAGGACCTCAGTACCAAAATACAAATATCACGATTAGAAGTATTGTTTATTCTAAACTTCTTGCGTTATTATACAGTTTATATCACAACACCAAATGTACAGAATTTGTATTTGAAACTAGCATTCCCATTATTAGAAATTGTTGTAAAATGTAGTATTTAGTTCGAAAGAACATTTTAGGCTAATTAGGTAACGCGCTGTTATGACATTTTTGCAGTCCAGCACCAGATTTTGGCGATACATTTAAAATCATGCGTCGATTACTTGTTTAGTCTTTTGATCCCCTTTGAGTTGATGGTAGGAGCCAATGCAAAAGCCATCACATTTTTATCAATAATAGCATTTTGTTCATACCAATGAAGGTTATAATTATCCTCTATTGCTTTTCCTTTCTTTCTTTCTCGCCTCTCATTAACGTCAACTAAAGTCGAAAAAGCTTGAGATATGTCAGAAACTGGACTTCCTGTACCCGGTGGGATTGGTGCCTTTGGTATGACGGTGCTAGAACGACGACTGCCATTTCCTTGTTCTGGTAAAGGCAATGTTGCGAACCATGCTTCAACCTCCTCGTCATCATAACCATTGTCGAGTTCACAGCTGGTAGGTGACACTACAGAAATAACAGGTACGCATACATCTTTCTTTTCAGAATATTTGACTTGATCCCTCTTTCGTTTAGAAAAAAATTGTAACGGCCGAGGTAGCTTCATAAACGATTTCATACGATGGTTGGAACTCATTATTGCTGACAAAGTTAGATGAAATAATAACCGAACAGTAAATGCTCTCTCCTTTGAACATGCAAACTTTGTCCAACAAAGACAGCTATGCCGATTAGGCTTCAATCCTTGACAAAATGTTTATCCTAAAATATAATGTTAAAGATAAATTCCAAGCAATGAAATAAACTAAATTATAACTCTATCCTATAAAGCCATTTTCTGTTATTAGGCAGCCAGAATGAATGTATGCACAATACACCATTTGATCCCATCCTCTACTATTTATTCATATCTCGACATACGCCAGCTGTTGATTCTGCAAAATACAAAGACACATGTTTTGGATCGAGCAGCGACTAATCTAGCTAACGAAAAAGTAGACTTGCCCACGCAAACAAAAGGCTTAAGCAAAGTTGTTGATTCCTACAACAGAAACCTCATAATAAGGGAAACAATACATTCTTAAGTTGACTTCGATTTTTACAATACTTGTAACATGTCACTCTTGTGTTTTAGAAAATTTGAAATTGACTCAATCCGATTCGAACTGAACTTGTACTATAAAACGCTTGCACCACAGTTTACTTTGATAACACAGACTGGCTTTGTTTTTACCTTTCATTTTCGTGTCCCAATTGTAACTCAATGGTGCCTACAATAGTTTGGGCAAAAGGCAAGTTAGCAACGGGTGGTAGATAGGGACCTAAAAACATGAGGTCATGAAGTAATTAACAATATTTGCTATAAGCTTTCAAATATAAGTACAATACTCAATGTCTTTGGTAGCTGGAGCCTCCATGTGGGTAGAAATTCTTTGAGAAAATCTTCCTGACTTCTTTTCCAATAGTATATTTTGACAAATCATGAAGGCTATTTAGGCATTTTGGAAGTTAAGTGGATATATTAAGAGTCATTCCGCGGCCCAAAAATAGTTTTTCAATAACAGTTTCATAAATAACAGCATCAGTAATGTGGTTACTATTTATTGCTTACTACTCTAACAAACTTGCAATGATGAAACAAACAAATTTTGTTGTGTATCTCAAACATTTGTTATACGGAAAACCTTTGAAAGAATTTTTATTGTGATAATTGCCTCGCGAGGAGGTTAATTTTGTCGGAATCTGTTTGTTTGTCTGTCTGTGACAATATCCATGAGTTTTCACTCATGGATGGATATTGACGAAATTTTCAGAAAGTGCTCAGCCTGGGATAAGGACCAAATGATTAATCTTTAGGGATGATCCTGATGAAGTCTGAATCGATTTTTCCAGTAATTGAAACTTTATAGTGCTAGCGAGAGCTAACCAAATTACCAATTGCTTTCGGTAATAGTATCTTCATGAATATGAGTAGCAAGGAAATCATCGTTGGGAAAACCTGTGTCATTTGAATGATAATTTTTATGATAAACTTCAAAATATTTATTGAATCTACTCAAATTCATTCGAATACTCACACTTACATGGCATATTCGAATTTTTTTATGACTTTAGTTGTACTTATTTCACAAGAAATACTACGATTTCACAATTAACATGTCAAAAGTTCAGGATTTGCCCATTCTTTAATACCACGACAAAATGTATAATATGTTGTTCTGATTATACAAGCAATAATCTTCCTCAATAAATAATCATGATTTAATACTTTGATCTTTTTAAACATAGGAATAATTGATTGACTTTGTGTGGAAATTTCGCCAATAGCGCTCATGCTGAGACTTTTAAATTAAATTAACTTGATAATTTTGTGAGAGCGTTTGACACAAGTTATTGTACTTCTTTACTTTCCGATCATAGTTTAAAGAGCATTTCGTTTCAAAACCATTTGCTAATTCCACAACATGTAAATTATTGTCCTGTAGGATGATAAGATTAGGGCGTAAATCATGACCAGAGATAACTTTGGGTGATAGATGGCCAGCAATATCACATTGGATAGTAACATCCTTATTACTAGCTTGGACAAAATCAGCGAAAAGTCTGAGTACTGAATCGTGGCGGCAGTTGTATCTACCCTCTTGAAGATGAATAGGGCAGCCAGATACTGAATGCTGGAGAGTTTGTGAACGACGACAAGCATAGCATAGACTGTTGTCTGAGCGCTTCCGCAGTAGCAGATTCTTTAAGGTTGGCAATGTATTATTGAAATAACGTGATATAAAATTATAGATATTAAGAGGCAATGAATTAAGTACAGAATTCCATATAGTATGATGTTCCTTGAAGCATTCTTAATGATGATAATAATAATAATAATAATAATAATAATAATAATAATAATAATAATAATAATAATAATAATAATAATGTTTCAAACATCATTGCCATATAATTGAATTGTTTTCAGAATACAAAAATACCTTTTTCATATAATTACAATTATAATTCCACACTGTTTTCTCCCGTCAAATGTAGGGACAGAACAAATAATAATGGAAGTTTAAACGTACAACGTTTACTGCATTAGTGATAAAAAGGTTTTCAGTTACAATAACAGAATACAAAAATCATCAATAAAAAGTTCAATAATATTGGATTGGTCCAGTCCTTATTTCTTTGATTAAATATGTAGTATGACAATCTGATAGCTACTTCTGAACACTTATTAATCACACGACTGTGATCTAAGTTTAGGCCTTTGATATATTTGATAAATTCTTTGATACAAAGCCAAGTGTAGATATTTCAAACAATAGTTATTTGTAAAACACTTCCTGATCAATTAAATCTCTTTTTAATTCTCCATATTTACTATATTCGTGGGATATCAGCAAATTAGTTTTCATGCAAACAGTTAGTTCAACAACTGTAACAACGGGTGTAGGATTTGATCTGTCAATGATTGCTATTTCAGGCCTGAAATTATGAAATAGATGATTGGGATGTTTGTAACCAATAAGATCAATGAAGAGCTCAAATTTTATTTTAGAAGATAGGTAATAGGCCAAGATTGTCAAAATACTGTTATGTCTCCATGAATATCGACCCTGGAGCACAGCAGCTGTACAGTTGGATAGCATGAGCAGTTGAGACATGGTCTTCTCTTTACAAAGAGAACAGAGACATGACAATATAATATAATATAGCTGTTTACATTGTACATGGCATGTTACATGCAATTAAATCACAAAAAACATAAGCAATTCAATGAACTTAAACTGATCCAAGGAGGTGTAAGATCTTAGGTCTTGGCATGAATAAAATCAACCAGAGGATGGAAAGGATCTGCTTGTACTGGAGCAAAGAATATGATAAAGCATATTCCACTATTGTCACTTCTTCAAAGATGGTGCATGAATGTCGTGAAGTTGCTTAATTGTCCTGAACATAAAAGTTAAATTGCATGGCAAATAAATGCATCAAAGGTTTCACTGCAGAGCTATCATGCAGCACTTTTTCATGAATAAGCAGTACTAACTAGCTTTAAAAACGAAGGCTTGTAACTTCAATTTTCATTATTTAAACTAGAATATCTGTGACAAATCCATACTGCTCAGTGTGAATGCCAATTTTTACCAAAGTTTGTAAAATATGACTGTTTTTCTCACTGGTGCAAGACTATCAAGTTTCTCATGTTTTTAGTAGAAACAGGCTGAAAAGCTATTATAAAATTATTCCCCGGAGCTAAAAAGCTCCTCTCCATTTTCAGGTGGGAATGATACAAAAGATGACCAGGTGACTATTGTACCATCAAATTATTCATTATCTAATTTACTTTCTATTATAAAAAGTATCTATATTTGCTTCAGTATTTTATACCTGCCCAACTAGATTAAGCATGTCAAAGCCACCAATGGCCATTCCTTCACAAACGGAAGTCACTCACTGCATCTGAGCAAATATTAAAAAGAGGAACAAATATGTATTTGTCCAAAAAGAGAAACAGAAAGCTGGGTGATTGAGAAAGCAACATGCCAAAGAAGAAATTAATGTCCAAGAACTTGGAAGGGTTGTGGATTGAAAGGATCTCGACTTGCACATAACGGAGATCAAGTAGGACTGAACTGCTTTGCTTGTTCTTCTTTACCAATTCATTGTTTGTTTCTTCTTAGCTTAACTTAATCATTTCTAATAAAAGTGCCTGCTACAGATATCTGAAGACACTTTGGTAGGAATGATTTTCTACATCCTAAAAAGGACAAAAACATACTGTGTTGTTGCACGCCACTGTACTCTAAAAAGCCTGAGGCAACCAAATTGTCATTTATAGCTTTGTTTCATTTTACAAGGCCTAACTCAGAGAAAGCAAGATAAAGTCGAACTTAAAAAGAACATTAAGAGGTGCTATTGTAACCATACATACACATATAAATTTATATGGTTCACATTAAAAGGTTCAAAGTCTTTTTCTGCCTATTAATATACTTCAATTTTCATAGTAGAAAAATCTCAACCAGTGCTTTCCAGGAGCAGGAGGTATAGGTTTTTTCTTCTGCAAAGATATGTTTGGTCTATACCTAAGCAGTGTCTGTGGTCTCTGACTTTAGCTAAAAAGGCTATCTTACACTATTGAGTACAATGATGATCTTTTAACAGTTTTATCAACATTTGGTCTATATATTTATCTTATTGTTTTAGAGGCCAATAATATAAGGAAATGCCTATAAAAAAGAAATTATATCTATAGGACAGCAAACATGTGTTTTACAACATTGGAATGTTTACAAATTTTCTTAATCTTCTGCCTTTTCCATTCCTTTGTATATTCCTCTCTGCCCTCTCTCCCTGGATCACATTCATCTCATCAATCCTTTTTTATTTTAATATACATTTCATATTCCCAATTGTTAGTTAAAATCCATTATAAATGGCCTTTAAAATCCATTATGAATGGCCTTATTACTAAATATACTTAAAATAGTGAATACCATATATAACCTATTAAGAGCTGCATTGTCTCAATCTCATTGTACAACCTTGTAGTTGAATTTCATTTTCGTGAATTTCATATAAAAATAATCCTAACAACCTCTGTTTTCAAAAGCTATCTAAATTAAAATTATACATACACATGTTTCTAGAACAGGTTAATGTTGGTTGAAAAGACAGAGTCCAAAGGATACTGTTTTACTACCATTTGTCTGCATGATTCCTGCAAATGCAAGATTTGGCTGCAAACTTAATGAAACTTACTGTCTTTCAGAAATTAAAATAAGAGAATGTGAGTCTAGGCATATATGTCACCCAAAGAAACATGTTCTAAAAGATATCCATATATGTTCTGCTAGCTTACATGGGACGACAAAACATCACAACAGTCATGTACACTAATGGGAGGATAAAACATCATTACAATCATGCAAGCTAACTCAAGTATGAAACATCATTACAATCATGCAATCTAACTCAAGGATGAGACATCATTACAATCATGTAAACTAATTCAAGGATGAAACATCATAACAATCATGTATGCTAATTGGAGGACAAAACATCATTACAATCATGTGGGCTAATTGGAGGACGAAATATCATTACAATTATACTAACTAATTCGAGGATGAAACATCACAACAGTTGTGTACACTAATGGGAGGATAAAACATTATTACAATCATGTAAGCTATTTCAGGGATGAAACATCATTACAATCATGTAAGCTAACTGGAAGAAGAAACATCATCAAAATACGTAGCTTACTTGGAGGATAAAACATCATTACAATCATGTAAGGGGAATTGGAAGAGAAAACATCATTACAATCATGTAAGGGTAATTGAAGGAGAAAATATCATTACAATTAATACGCTAATTGGAGGATAAAACATCATTACAATCATGTAAGGGGAATTGGAGGAGAAAACATCATTACAATCATGTAAAGGTAATTGGTGGAGAAAACATCATTACAGTCATGTACACTAATTGGAGGATATAACATCATTACAATCATCAGGTGGGCTAATTGGAGAATGAAATATCATTATAATCATGCTAGCTAATTTGAGGATGAAACATCACAACAGTCATGTACACTAATGGGAGGATAAAACATCATTACAATCATGTCAGCTACTTGGAGGATGAAATGCCATTTCATTATACGTTGGAAACTGCACTGATGTTAAATGTTTATGATAAATGATTTGTATGGGTATGGGTCAGCCAGCACAATTATTTATGTCAAACAAAAAAGTTTGAGTAAGTATTCACCCTATGGTGAACACCCTACGAAGAATTATCATAAGTTAAAAAATTTTACTATATTATCAAAGGTGTTGTAAGCTGGTTGACTCTCTTACTTTTGACAGAAGCAAATACTAAGTAACACAAAGTGTCCGCACTGTCAAGTATTCTCTCTGTCAATTGAATACTGAAATGCACTTCTATATCATGTATGTCCTGGGAATTTCTCATTTGATATTTTGAAAATAAAGCCTTATTGGGTTTTGAATCGCAAGGTTGAACAAAAAGTACTCTAAAATGTAATCTTCCATAAAGTTTTATCAGAAAAAACTTAAGCAAACTCAAGCTATGACACATCTCAGCTTTTCAAAACAAATAACACACACTAAATAAGATGTGTGCATGAATTCTAAAAACTAGCAGACACCTGAAATTTGACACAATGTGAACTGTTGTTAACACAATTTTTGTTGTTAAATGTTTAATAACATAAAATGTCAGCTTAAGAACATGTCAACAAAGATAATGTAGCAAGATGTTTTTCAGTTGGTAAAAGCACCTGTACTCAAAATTGTGAAGATTCTGAAACTTGTGATTTTCTCAGAATTAATAACAAAATTTAATGTAAAAATTGCTCCATGCATCTTAATTGAGAGTAAGAATATCTAATGTTATGATACCCCAAATCACCAAGGTAAATTTACAATCTGTTTTTACGGAACTGTACTTTGAAGAAATAAAGGAGAAACAATACCTTACATGTCTAAAACAACACTATGCTGTAAATGATATGTTGCTGTGATACCACAAAAATATCTGGGACAGGTACAGGAAGCCAAAACAGAAACATAAAAATTGAAGTAAAAAATTTCTCTTTTACCCACTGGGTTTTGGTTTTTGATACAAAGGCCTTTGAAAGTACTTTACAAAACCTTTGTCATGATGGCACATCAGTTTGTGTAATAGCTTTTGCGTATGAAGTTTATAGCTTCAACCTAATTACCACCTTTTCAATATAGCTATTATGGTTATACTTCATTTATGAGTAATGGTGTATTTCTCTCCCACATTTTGAAATCCTAGCAACAGGAGGGATGGTAGGCAAGTACCAGGGTCAGGTTTAGGGCATATTTAGACTGTGTCTGTGATCTTTTTTTCAAGTTTTTGACTTTGGTGCCAAAACACAACTGTGTTTTGATGTATTGGCTGACAGAACTTTCCAGGTTATATCTCTTCCCTTTGCTTGGCATTCAAAATTTTGCAGCTAAGGATGTTTCTTAGGGTCAGTGGAGGCTATTGATATATAATATACCAAACTACAATCAAAATTTGGAGAACAACTAAAGTCCAACTTTACCATCAAAACTTTGTGTGTTCATGGGACTATAATCTGGTTGACTGACTGAGTTGGTGTCCTGGAAGCGAAATGCATCCATGACATCTGAATCTACTTAAGGTGCATTTTAATCTGTTAATTCTAGGTCATGATAACCCCAGTATCAAAATACTGTACATTTTGAATGACGATGGTTGATTGGTAACATCAGGACATATTGCATTATGGCATAGCCACTTGCAGCCAGAGCATATTCAGTTTTGCTTGAAGTTCAATCTAACCTTCATATCACATACAACATGAAGATTTTTTATATCAAATTATGCCTTTAACTATCATTAAGAAATCTGACAAAAACTAAATTAGTGTGTTTTGGGGTGCCTTGACTTTGACTGGTCCATGGTGTAAATGACAAAAAAAAGAAGTTTGCTCACTTGCACGAATAGTTGCCTCTAAGCAAATTAAAATACATTAACCTTATGGAAGTAGTGAAATCTGTACAACCACCACCAAGAGACATGTGAGGCAAAAGGTTTAAACGTAGTAGGTTGATAAACTTCAGTAGTCAATTTACCAATTAAATTGTTAAGAAATCTAACTGTTCATTGATGTAACAGCGTCTATGTATACTTAAATTAATCTCAAATGTGTTGACAAGTAAAACATACTTTTACGAATCAACACGCTAAATCTACCTGTATTCTTGTGTAAAAAAGAAAAAATAACCGAGGTTGGCTTAATGAAATAAAGGAACAGCGGACCATAGCCTAAAAGCCTGATTTATAGAAATCATAATGATGAATCAAAACACCATGGAAATCTCGTAGTGGAGAGTGATGTAAATCAGATGGTAAACTATATGTTCCCTGTTGCCTTTCGCGTGAAGTCATGATGTTAAGAGGGTTACAACATGCCCCAAAAATACAAGGGGGTATTTGGAGACCTTTTCCTGGGCGGTACGCCATCCTAGTTGAAGTAAATATGCTAGTCTTTGAAACAAAGTGTCGTTCCCTTTAGCGAACCATGCATGCTGTAACACACATCAAAAGATAGGCACGCTAGCCGTGTTCACTCAAAACAGCCTATACAATTCGCAGTCTTTCGTCACAAACTTCAATATTTGGTTCACAACACAGGTCTTTCCACAAGGAAGTTTACATATCAGAGTGATGAATAGTGACCTCACCTTAGTTTTATGCAAATCCTTACAAGTCTATATTGCTTAAGACGAAACGATTGACTGAGACACAGAGCAAGAATTTTGTTTCTTAGCTAGGACCGGCTTATAACGACTAAAACCAATTCGAGACGTGAAATTCATATCAACAGGCAACCACATGGCCTAAAAGTTTACACTTAGACAGTTAACATTCAGACATCTTTGATTTACTATACACAAGATGCCATACGTAGAACAAGGAAATTGGCAAGGGCAAGTTAAGTCTGGCATAACACTTTATAAAGAGTTCACTGTAGTGACTTACCGATCCGTATTACTACTTTGCTGTTAGGTTAACGCTGTTTCATGGTTCCCTATTTTGTTCCTACGATCTCATTAATTCTGCCAAACTTGACTTATCATTCAATGAATTATCGACCATCTCTAAATGTCATGGTCGGGTTTGGACAGACAATCCACTCTGTTGTAGCAATTTAGTAATATTTTCTCGCCCACTTCAAGTAATCGATGAAAAGGACCTTCACTTCACACTCTGCCTTGTTGCAAAACTTATGGATATCATTGTTTGCCCATCAAGTAGCCAAGTGAATAGCATGCTAAGACAAATAACGCTGGTTTTTTCAACAATAGTCGATCTTCCTCAGATCACACTTTCTTTGAATTGCTCAACCCTTTTGTTGCAATCACTTCTGTTCAACACATGCTGACCGCTTCCGCACAGCTCTTGTATTGAAGCGCCAATTTCAAATCAAAACTGGCTCATTTGTGTTCAATCAGCATATTTTCAGAGCACGTAATGAAATAAGAAAATATTTGAATTTTCCAAGAACCCCTGAAGGTGACAACAAAAATTTCTATTTGGACACGTATTAGAATAGCCTCGTTTCCGGGGGATACCCAGTTTTGGTCTATCCCACAGAGAAGCTAGGGCCTAAAACTTGTTGGTCTATTCCCAAGTTTCCCCTCACACTCATTCCTTTTCAATTTTAAATATTCTAAAACATGTTCATTAAATCTCTACCCTTACAAAAACCCAGGTTGCTAAATGTACAAAGTTCACTGAGCAGGTGACATTGAACAGCCATCTGTGAAATATAACCTATCTGCTTGAATATTTACCAACACTGAGTAATGTACAACATTCAGTACCAAGAAAAGCAAAATTTACAAGATTAATGAAATCAATATTACTCTTTCGATGTTATTCAAGACTTAAGAGATAAAACTGGTTTGATTTAGTTGGCATAATCAAAAGATCTACTGACGAAAACCATATTGAATCTTACGCTCTGTTCTGTATGACGTGAAACGGTGCCAAAAATCTAGGGTTTGTCTCTTATCTTTCAATCGATAAAAATGATAACATCAGTGAGTCATTTTTCAAACTAAATCATTGCATAATGAACACAAAGAGGAAACAATAGACAGAGGAAATTTAATCGGTATGAAAAACTGACGTTTGAAACTGAAAAGTTTAACGAAGAGGGCAGGAACGAAAGACCGTTTTGACGTAAGAACAAGATTGCTATTTCCCAAATCTTAGTTAGTATTGAAACGCGAATTACTTAAGAAGAGAATTGAATCACTGTTTCCAACTTTGACCGGAATCATTTAAACTATTTTATTACGAGAAAACTATATGGAAACAGCAACAGTAGACGCATTTTACTCTGATTAACAACAGTTCTAAAACTCCGTTCAGGTCTTATGAAAAAAGAGTGCCAAATAAACTCAGAAGCAGAAATGAAACCTCGTCACCAAAATATTTTGAACACATGCAAAATATTTTGAACGATTCTTATCATGCAGATTCTTATCAGCCGTCCCAGTAAAGAATATCCGTGTTGTCGACGCAGAGGATGTCCTCTGTCAGTAGTGGTCTCTGATGTTCACTTGTGAAACATACCAAAAAGCTTTGGGCCTAAGCTTACACACTTGATTAGGCTTGTGAATATTCAGAATCAAAATAATGAATTTTTCGTCAAGCAAAGAGCCAGTCTGACGAAAGAGAACAAGACCAATCTTTACCTGAATGCGCAAATTAGTTTTCAAGATTTTAAGTCATCGGATATGCTCGGCACCGTCTATGACATAATTTGATAAACCAGTGAAAGCTGGTCAACCCAATTCCCTTTTAACTTCTCATGATAACTCACCTCTATGTTAAAAACTTGAGTGTAGAATAGCTAAAGCTCCGCAGTTTAGAATGCTCTTCAAATCCAATTCTAGTATCAAGGTTAACATTAGATCAGTTTTGATCTATAAAACGTAGTGCAGTAGGCCTAGTATAAAACACATAAAATATAGCACTTGTATTTTACAGTTCATATGGAGCAAAACAACCATAGAAGAATTTTCGACCTACAAGGTCATAGTCACGCAATGACTTCGAAATTGTCTCTCCTTAAAAATGTTCTTAAATCATTTTTCTAGATAATCGCTTTTTTGTCTGGTATTGAGGTGCAATCACATATGCTGAACTCTCTCGTAAGACAGATGAGAAATCAGGAACTTACTTATGGAACATTTTAGCTCGACTGTGTTTCTTCAGTTGACATAGGACAATTTTTTGATCCACCTACATCGGCAAAATTTCATTTGATGCTGTTCCGAAAATAAAACATATTCAAGCCTTGTTGGACTTCTATTTTAGTTCTTTGTATGGTTATTTATGTTATCAAATGCTTAAGTGACTAAATCTTCAACGTGTGCTGTTTGAAGTTGATTCTCAGAATTTGATGTCTTTGGTCAGCATGATACTACAAATGTAGTTCAATACAATATAGTTGCAATATAAGATCCTGGTAAAATGCTGTGTTATCATTGCAATGCACAGTTTGTTAGTATTGTAGATAAAGACCTTTGGAGATATCGTAGATTGAAAATATGGACATGTATCACTTTAATAAACAAAAAGTTTCAACTTTAAAGATGAGAACGATGAAAACTGCAAGTTTAATACGGATATACACATCTGTTTTGTATCTGAGTAAGCATTTTCTATCAACAGTTTAATCGTCGTAAAATTGGAATCATGAATAAATCTACAAGAAGAAACAGTGGTAACAAATTTGAGAAAAAAAACAGGCTTCCTAAGTGTTGACGTTGTCTCACTTCCAAGTAATGAAGCCTCGTGCCCGAAACAATTCCTTTTAAAGTAGCGCAGTCGAAACATCTCCAAGGGAGCAAATGAGAATTATACACCAGTCGCTCCGACAAAGGACCAGAAAAAAAAAGACTTTTTTAAGTCCTACGGCACAATTTTTTCATCTATCTGTTTGAGCTTACATTGACATGAAAATTAATGCGTTACTGAGCCCAAAGAGACGAAAATAGTTGTCGGTCTCCTCACCAGTTAAATTCGATTTTAACAGATGCTCCTTATTGGACTAGAATGAAGAAGTCTGAGAAAAAGGACGTCTGATAATTCAAAGTGCTTTTTTTAATAATCCTTCCGCCCAAGTACAAAGTGAATTTGAATGGAAAACCTACAGTAAGCAAGATGTATCTCATTTCTTAACGCCAATAGTTAGACGTAAGGTGTTCTACTTGGAACTTCGAAGAGATTTTTTCTTCTTTTTTTTCAGAGAGTTAGCGCACTGAGCTGCAAACCTTACGACGGTGGAGATTTTTTCTGTTTTTATATAAAATCGCTCTAATTATGGCCCGGCTAAAAGTTGTGTAGCGGTTCCCATGGGGCAAGGATAGGAAAGTAGACCTTGATATCTTCCATCTGTTGATATTTTGTCAATATTCTATACTGTTTATTGTCTTCTTCTAACCTTCAAACTTTGCCTTGACTGTTTTTTAGTATCATAAGATACATTTCGTGCTACGATTTCCAATGCAGTTTCCACAAGTTACAAATAAAACCTTCCCTGTTCTTCTGTACCAAAGAAATTCCGTAATAAAATGCTTAGCGGTACCCGTTGCTTGTTCGGAACCAGTTATGAATCAAGTTACGGCTATACTAAATAAGATTAAATGCAAGTATGGAAAATATTGAAACAAACTACTTGCTTTATTTACGCTTTGACATGATCATAAAACGTATATGCAAGATGCTTGCTGATGCCAAGTGGTTAGATTATGTAACAACAATACTGAATGCTTCTGCTTCAATCACGGTTTCCGGCACCGGATATACTAGAAAATGGATCGAAGAACAATTTTAAAAAATCTGCATGTCTGTATTTATGTAAATATTAGGGTGGAATTTGCTTAGTTGTAATGACGTGTGCCTATTGAAGTTGCTAGTTTGAGCTCAGACTTTAACCAATATACTAAGATACTACATTTCGATTAAATTGGAATGCGTACTTCAGCGTGGTAGTAATGCTGACCGCACCAAGGCCAAAAGGTGCCGTGTCCCAAATAAAGTATAACTGCTGCATGCGATGCATCTAAAATATAATAGACTGGCCTTTCATCGCTGTCAAAGCCTGATCTTAACTTAGGTCTTATAGCCATTTGCTTGCGTGTGTTTGAAGGTAAATTGGTAGACAGACAGACAGACAGACATAAATACAAAGGCAGACAAAAACGCTTGGTAAGGCATTTGTAAGCATTTCAGATATCAGGGTAAGACATCTAAGTAAGAACTGTGACATTCTAAGTTAAATTCTGTACAACTGGCCCCTATATCCACATTGTACTACCATCGTCCGTTGATAAATTTATGAAACATTGCTGTATATGACTTGACCATTGTACAAGATGTTTGTGAATATTTAGTGTAACCTAGATGTCATCAACAATTCACACAGTCCATTGTAACTGTCGCTCAATCGATTCCATAATTCCCAAAGCCTTAGACTAAGAAGCTTGTTGATCATGATTCAAGCTCAGTTGCCCAAGCCATTAAAATCTTTCCCGATATTTTGTATTTGATTTCGTCAACAAAATGTTGAAAACAATGATATACCTTTTTCAGACTCACTTTCTTGACTTACCTGTGCTGCCATCTTTGCTTCGATCTCTACCATTTAGGCGGCATGGATATGAAAGAGAGGCATTTAGACGATTGAAAGCAAACAGTTAATTCTCTATCAAGCAAGTTACGACACATTTTTTTCCCTTAGCTCTACAATCATTTTAAAGCACGCTATTTTCTCGTTAGTCACTCTGTATGATAAAAATGCAACATTACTATCTTACCTTACGAATGGAAGCCAACCTTGTGATCAGCACTCCTTTACTAGTGTAATTTCATGCTCTTTTATATCGCAATGCATCATTGCAATACCTCTAAATCTTGCGAGTTTAACAGCAGATGATAGCCAGGAAAAGAGTGAACTGAGGTGATGTATGAAGTTGATGACACAAGATAGATTTATTACCCAAGCCCATGTAAGTCGAAATTACACTCATGGAGTCCACGAGACTTGACCAAATTTATTTTCTTCTGTTAACATACGACAACTGGTGATTCGTGCAGGAAAGTACTACCCGTTCACTAAGGAAAATGTACCTGCATGTATTTTAGGCTTGAGTACGTCTAATTTTATTCCATGAGCAAAATAAACCTGTTAGAATATGCATAGCAAAAGAATGGTAACATGTGTTATAGAATCTCATATGACCGCTATTGGAACAGGAGTTTTATGAACAAGCAAAGTGATTTCTTAGAAAGAACATATATTGCCGCAGAAGAAATCCTAAGGAACAGAAATCTTTGACTGAAGACTAAAAGAAGATCTATTTGAAAAGGGAATTCATATTGCAGTTTCAAGTGTAGTTAACTGGTTACTTTTCAACGCGTTTTCACACTCTTATAAACACCAACGGCAGCAATAATTAGATATCTGGAAGCAGAAACACTACATCATCAGGCTGCCTCAGTATTTCTCGAAAAGTAGCTCATAAACAGCTTGCAACTCATGACATGATAAAGCTCTTATGTCTATGGCTTCCTCTGAGTCCATAAATTCAAGCCATTTACTTGTTCGTTTCCAGATAATACAACGCATGAAGTATCGCAACAACTCTAAGTTGATAATTATGGTAGCCCAAATCAGTGCTTTGCATATGCAGATTCAGATGTTTGAATGGCTGCCAAGTAACTTTTACACGGGATAATGAATGAGTTCCTTTTTAGCATATGCTTTTTGTTACGAAAACATAGTATAATTCTGGAAGAGTGAAAAACGCAAAGGTTTTGAGGTATATTCTTTTCTCATTAACAAGGTAATATTTGCAAACAGCAAGTTAAATGCTCTAAAGTAATAACGTACTTGCCTGTCTTCGTAAAGATCAGAAATACCGTAGCACATGCTTTACTCTTTCAATTGTAGGAACTGAAGAATTTAACCTATATTCAAAGATAGCAAAAAGAATGCTAAATTACCATAAAGCAAAACAAACATGTAACTTTAAAAATTCTCGAGATGTTCATTAGGGATGAAACAAGCTATAATGTAAAAACTGCCCTGCCTCCTATGTTCGAGAATCCAAAAGATCATTACGGCAGAGAGAACAAGAACACAGAAGAGCTGTAGAATAGGGTGACACAAAAAGCCATGAGATAGGTGAGCATTGCTGGAAAAATGATCACACATTCGACTGGCAAAACAAGAAAATGGTAGACAGAGAGGCCAACACCACAACCAGAAAATTAACAGAAACCGTCCACTCTCTTGAACACAGCAATCATCTAAACAACATATCCTACACTCTTCCAGCCATATAACTGTAAGCACTGAGGTCCACACATTGAGGTATAAACAGTTCAACACTTCCTTTCTAGTAGCCTAACGATGGGAGAAGGATCTCGCGAAACGTATGTCGGAAAATGCTTACAACTCATGACATGATAAACTTCAACCATCCAGGGATGAAACTGTGAATGGTTTTCCAAATGATAGTAATACAAAATATGCACTTCAAAGTTACTTAATCAAATACAACTGCAAAGACAGGACTACAAGTGTTTTATCTTTCGCCTCTTTTTCGTACATTAAGGCAACATCAATATAAGCCGAAGAGTAAAGATGAGACTTTTTCTTAAAAAACATTGGAGTTACTTTCAGTAATTGACTCATCTGTAAAGCTTTTCATTTGAAACTGATGATATTCATTAATGGAAGCTAACTATTTCAGTACAAAAGCAGGAAATCAGTGTTGCAGATCGGTAAGGATTATAAAAATTTCCTACAAAGTACACATAGCAGAGCAGATTTTCTCTCACATAAACAGCGCCGCTAATATGATAAAAAGCCAGACAGCTACTATTACATAGATAATCTTATCAGACCATTCACTTGGCTATCCTTTAAATCTATTCAAGAAATAATCTGAGCCGGATATCAATATGATTCTGCGCAGTGCCATTACGAAAGTGCTAGTTCCAAGGAAAAAAAACTAGCAATGGGCAGAAAGTTATATCTTTCCAAGGTGCTAAGACTTAGAGTGAATTACCCTTGGATGTCAAGCAAGCAGACGGAAGAGCAATTTGCCTCTCTCTGTCTAGTTCTTCTAGTTATTTCATTTTGTATTTTAAACACCAGTGTATTTTTTGATAAATTCTTTCAATTTCAATTATTGTAAAGTTTTGACACGCTTCCTGAAAAGCAGTCCCTGGAACTGATGGGACTACTGCTCTAAATAACATGAAATGAAATGAAGAAGTGAAACAGCCTTGCTTAAATATTAAAGTATTAATGACTGTCGAGGCCACATCAGATGTGAAGCTAGGGTCTGGTCTCTTCAATATCTCACACCTTGGAAATCATAGCATATAGAATGGATAGTAAAATTGACAGTTACGTAAATAAGAAAATTGACCAGTTAGAAAATTGACAAATAAAAAAATTAACCTAAGAATATTCGCAAACGAGAAAATTGACCAATGAGAATGCTCAACGATACGAAAATTGACTAAAAAGAAAATTAACTAAAAGGCAAATATGTAAACACGAAAATTGACCAAGAAAACAACTGACAGCAGGAAAATTGACCAACAGGAAAATTAATCAAAAAGCAAAAGCACTATAAACAAATAAAAGCGGTTAGGTACTTATTGCATGGATGTGTTAAAATGGGGTCATAGAATTCGCATAGGGTATAGGAATTGCTCGACTTATTTACATAAGTATTACAGAAATCACCTTGAAAATTTGCGACATTGCGCTAAAATCATACTTAAAAACTTTTTTCGTCTGACACTCCTCAGAGTATGAAACGTCAGAAAGAAAACTATATGTATATGCAACCTATTTACACGAAACATGTAGCAAAACTAGCCAATTGATTTTAGCGCAAAGTCTCAAATTTTCAAGGCGATTTTCAAGTTCGTACCACAAAAAGATCATTATAGCAATCCTTGAATAACATTTGGTCACTATTTGATACATAATTTCAATGTTTGAGATTTACTGTTCATATCATTAAATGCTCCTTGCCTGTTTTCTTTGTTAATTTGTCTGTCATTGCTGAGAAGTTTAGCGTTAAGTCCCAGTTCTTTCTTCTCCCAGGCACAAAACTATAGGGATTCTTCTTCCGTTGTATAGTGAAATAACGCAGGACGAAAACATACACATAGATCATAATTTATAATCTGTGACGGTGTCGGAAGACTGATAAGAAACGTATTTTATCTCTTGTAATTTGGTCGCTTCCAATGATACATTGCTATCCTTATCAAATGAAAACATGCATTTTCGGCCATGTTTACCCTGGTATCATTGCCTTGCCACTGTAGTTAGTGTCATACGTCATGTTCTATAGTTACTAAGTCAACAGTAACGTGCATAAAGTCTGACCTGAATGCAGATGAGTTTGTTCCTCATAAAGCTTTAAATGTTGTAGTATGCCGTACGCAAAGAAAGTGAAGCTGAAACTTGTCACTGCGATTGGATGTGAAGTCTCACTGTATCTATTTCCATAGCGTATCCTTTTACCTTTGTGAGACTGGACGCCACAACGCAGTTTTCAAATTCTTGTAGCGCTGACATCAGTGCAAAGCTGTCCATTATCTGACAACATTAAGTTTTAATAAGATTTCTAAAGAACACTTGTAGAGAAATTAATTTAATGAAATACCTGAATAAGATGTATGTTTTTTTGGCCCGTGAACGGACGCAAAGTAATAAACAGCTGATCAAATAAAATGATAATTCATGTTCTTTTGTATGACGAGCAGGTCTTAAAGCAGACAATTGATATGTTTTGCCTTATTTTGAATCAGCAGAGAAGTTTCAAAATTAACTTGAATTAGTTGTTGATTGTATAGTTAAATTTTAAAAGCTTCTTGAAAACTTGCCAATATTTTTTTAAGAAGCTTGAACCTGAAAGTCCTTGAAAACTTCCTAACAAGCGGACGCTTGTAAGATGCAGCACTTTCATTGCCTAATAAGACCCAAAAGTTGCTTAGTTCAAAAGGATCTACTAATCCTTTCAATATGAGAAGAGGGCATTTTCCCGGAAGGATAAAATTCAAGCTCGCAATTTTAGTTATAGGTAAAGGGGAAAAGGAAGTGTTGATGTTCAAATTCTAAATATAATAGAGTATATTTTCTCTCTCTGAGGGGGACGGTTACCTGAACACAGCTGATGACACTTGCATGGCGTGAAGCACCTTTTTGCTCATTGATGTTAGGCGCTGTTCTAAAAATGAATACTACATCCAGGAAGGAGAGATAGGAAGGCTACTAAGGAGGATGTCGTCGAGATATATCACAAAAACGTAAACGTCAGCAAATTACAGACTATAACAAAGAGACTGTTTCCTTGAGCCTCACTTACAGGTTGTCTCTGTCTAGATCTTAAATTTATACTTTTAATTACTATACATTAGACCTTTAGGTTTTCTAGGTAATGTGAAAAAACTTTTTAAAATTATCTACACATTATAAAAGGAAAGCAAATTGCAGAAAAAATGTTTAATCCATCTTTTGGAAGTTATCCTCAACGTCGAAATACACACGGTATATGTCAGACAGTTCATAGTTGTCATGTTTGATTGAAAACACTTTTATCCACTTCATTGTTTTCGTCGGTAAAGAGGAAACAGTAAAACGGACTTGCCCTCTTCGATGCAGATGGCAATACCTCATTTAAAGGTAACATATATTATAAGACATAACACGTCACGCAATTAATCAAATGTGATAATTACTACTGAGTACCTTACATAGTCATCTGAGGTAGCGTACGAAAATAAATGATAAAACTGGACTATAAATTCTTACCTTTCAATCTAAAATTAAGTATTAGCCTTAACTATTAGGTTGAACCACGTTCAAGTAATTTCAAAGATCCAGATACGTCCTTTGTTTATAGTTAACTCGCTAGATACCTCAGTTGCTCTGCAAGCTGCCTCAGGTAGACATTAAACACTATAAATTAACTGATAAATTATCGTTATTTTTTCCTCGTGAACAGAAACCTAATTTATAGTTATTTTATTTTGCTCTTTGTATCACCTATTCCATTTGATTCAAAACTAGTTTCATATTACATTATCTCTTGGAATGTGCACAGTTACATTCACGTTAAAACGTACCTCTAGAATAAACAGGCTGTATCTGTCGCTTATGTTTTGAAGTTTACAGTAACAAAAATAATTCGAATTTGTTAAAATTTTTATCTCTGGCCTACTAAGAAATGAGCCATTTACAACTATAGGACTGGTATCAAGAGTTGACTTTTGCTGGAAACTGATTAGATACGGCTACTGCAATGGCTAATAAATTAAAGCTCATCGTCTTTCCTAACTGTTTTTGACGCATGACAAGTTTGTGATCTTTGTAAGAAGCAGGTGGTAGAATAAATATCAGACATAGGGAACCGCTATGTTGAACAAAGCCAATCAGAAAATAAAAGTACATGTGAAGAAAGTTGACTTTCTTACCTGAACTTATTTTTGTAAAACCTTCTTTAAAATATAGTGTATTGCGAGCAGTAATTAATAATACAGTGAATAGCACAAAACTTGTGATGGACAAAGTTACTTAATAAGTGAGTCGTTAAATGTAGCTACTTGCTTATTGCATCATACATTACAAGCTGTGAAAATCTAGTTAGTGTCTGGCTGTTATTAGTCTTGTTAAAACTATTGACCCACAGTAATCTTGCTTACATTATTTATTTAACGATATTGATTGGTGAATTTGAAAACAGTAATTTATATTGTAATACAAGGAAACGGAGATTCACTAAATTGCACGATATAACAATATAAACATATAAAAGTACATGTGAAGAAAGTTGACTTTCTTACCTGAACTTATTTTTGTACACAGGTATTACATATATCTGACACTGATGAAGGCTTAAGCCGAAACACAAAAAATTTAATAAAATTTCCCCTTACCAACCGCTGGGTGTCGTCTCGTGATACCAAAGACTTTGAATGTCCTTAACCAAACCTTTGTGCCGTGATGGCACGGAGGTTGAGTGTTGGCTTTTAAGTCTGAGGATTGCAAGTTCGAGCCCGGTCGGCTCCCACTTAGTGCAGCTATTGTGGTAA
>JANTCA010002777.1:0-11144 GCA_024741275.1 Chironex yamaguchii | reverse complement strand
ATATAATTGTGCAATCGTAGTCCATTAAGGTCATTATTTCTTGTAGTATATTGACAGACAGGCACAATGTTATACCTGGCAGTTTATCTTGCATCATGCAACGACCGTCAATATCACCCTAACAGCACAAAGACCTGTTAAATTATCAACAGGTGTTTACTCTGAAAATTATTATCTATTTAAATATTTACGTCCTGTCATCCAGCACATATTGAAAGAGCAATGTCATGCATTCAGAAAGTTATATGAATAGTAACTTGTTCATATAACATCAGTTTTGAGAAAAGCACAGCAGAATTAGTTGATCGGTTTTGTAAGAGGGGATTTGAGACAAATAGAAGAGCTACGAAATTAGATATTTAGAAGAAAAAGTAAAGAAACCTGCAGAAACATTCAGAATGCCGTCAGTTGTTGGGTATCATCCTGCATTTAATGGCCCTAGAGACATTCTTGACAAGTTGCTGAACACATTGAGGAGTCTTGGTGAGTGTGAGGGTGTCTGCCGTACACTAACCACTTGGTTAATACAGGCGGGAAAAAAAGTGAATAATTGTTTGGTCATGACCAGACTAGAAATGCGGGTAGATTCAAAGGAAGTTGATATTTTCCAAGTAGATGTCGGGTATGCCAGTTTCAGTTTATAGAGAAAGGGATAGTTGTTAGTAGTATGAGTGTTTAGTATATACACTAAGATGGATAAAAGCTTAACCTTAAGCACAAATATAATGAATAAATTTTACCCTTTACGCATAAATAGGCTTCCTCAAGCCAAAGACTTGAAAGATCATTCGCCAAACCTACTAAGAACGAGCACAGTGGAGAAGAGGGTAGCAAGTGTAGTTGCAAGGTGTCTGAAACTCCGAAGGGTCCCGAAAGTTTATTGAATAGGGTTAGCTATGATTTGCTATGATGAGAACCAAGAGTTTATTATTTTGTGTTAGAAGTTTGATTAAATTGGTGTGATTTAGCGTGGAAATTCCTTCAAAACGTGCATTTATATAATGCGTACGGAGCGAGCTTCCATTGAAAGACGTGGCTCAAGGAGATAAGGGTGTGGTCTAAACATTTTCCGCTACGGATCCTTTCTGAGACCAAGAATGGAGCCCAGGCCATCTCTCAATATCCTTGCTATGAACGTACCATAATCCATTCAAACGGAGACCTGTCAGCAGCACATTCCTGCGGTAATTCTTAAGCGTTATTTTGAAACTCTTCCTCCTGTTGAATTTGGGATCATTAAAATTGCTTTCTTAAAAGGAAGCGATAGGGATAGAGGAGTAAACGTTGTTTGCATGAAAAAGTATTATAATCAGTTCGCGTTTTGTTGCATTGTGATAGACATGACAGCATTTTGACGTTTCGATATTTTCTTTCCTTTCTTTTCTGTCCTCAAGGTGGTTGGCTTTTGATATACAACGTCACAATCAGTGACTTGGATAAGTATCAGCAAAATAACTATATCTCAAGAGAAAGTACTATAACAGGCCTGTCAAATTATGAAGAAAATTTCTTCCTTACACAGCAAGCTTTGCTGTCCTTGAGGAGAGAAATAAATTTTAAACAATTCCGATTCCATTGTCGGAAAGGACGGCCTGGTCGCATATTCCATATTACTACAAAGGCAGAAAAGTCTGACATTGTTAATTGGTTTACACTCGAAACAAGCCCTGGAACTTTAGGGCCTTTGGCCTGTAACTCCTTTATTCAAATGGAGGACGACACATCCATACTTAGTGGAAAATGCAACGCTTGGGATGGTGGTAGTGGTAGATATGGCCGGAGAAGATTACTGTATTACGAACCTGTTTGGACTTTTTCGGAAGCTCACTGGAACACGCACATGGGCTTTATTGGCAATGTTCAATTTGAGTGTGATGATATTGATAGAGGTGGATCGCAAGTGTCAATGGGAGATTGGTGGAAAATATTTGTACGTTAGTATCAGCTTCAGTTTATGACGGAAATTGGCTGAGGAATCTACTCAATAACCAGAATTTTTTAAGAAACTTTGTTCTTAAACAAGGAGACGTACAACAATAGAGATTTTGCAAACACAAATATGAGAGCTATTCTATTTCGTTCTTTCGTTGATTGAACAGTTTAAGAAATATCTCTTTGTTCCTAACTGATGAAAGGAAAGTTTCATGAACATTACCACATTCAGCAGCAACCTTAGGCTTACTTTGGACATTGCTTATCACCATTATTATTGACTTTTTTAAAGCAACAGTTTCAAACATGTGTGCAACGTTCCAAATATTGCAAAATACCTGTAAGTCAGGAATACAATGTACTAAACTGGGAAGTAGAATTTTCATCCTGTATAATACCCATTGAAAATGAAAAAGGGTATTAACCCTAAACTTACATAATCCCAAGATTACACCTTCTACACGTTTGACTGCGTGAGAGTTGTTGTTTTCTGATCCAGTTATTCCGTCAAAACTTTACCTATGGAAGTGCTCTAAGGTCCATCTTTGCTAACAATACATTGTGTTTCCGACAAACGCCCGGATGACGAACAGTCAAATTTTTTGAAAGTAAAGTACGAATGTTAAAGTTTCATAGTTGAGTCAAAATGGAGCTGCTAAGTGCCAGTCCAAACCCATGTCGAGAAGAGCTATCTGTCTTTGACATAATATTCTTTGTGTGACATCTTCAAGGATGCCCCCATCGACTAATTTTGCTTTGACTGTTTTGCGTAGGTTAATGTTTACATAGAAAAGAACCAGTAGCATCTCTCTTAAGTGGTATCGTATTATTCTTGTGAGATCTAACTGAGCCTGCTGTGCCAATATGACCAACTCAACCATTGTTTTGTTTACCATCACACTTGTTTTCATTTGGTTTTCAGAGGCTGTGCAGTTTGTTTTGTAATGAAATTTCAATGACGGTTTTTTGTATTCTTTTTAAATTGGCTCTCTAATTAGGAAAATTTCTTTTGAAAAAGAATTGACCTGTTTTTTACCTTTTTTGCATGTACTTGAGAAGTCTCCAACGAGACGTGGGTATGCAAGCAATCTAAATTCAAGTGATTGAAGGTCCTCGTGTTGCTTGTCAAAATGATCATAGTTCCACTCTTGCATACAGCAGCTAAGATCTTGTACATGCTTGTCGTAAAGCCTTAAATTTGCTGGAAAGTTTTCTGAATGGCTGAAATTCTTTCCTTTAATGTTTGTAGCAGCATGATGAGCTTGTCATGTTTACTCTATCTTGGTGATCGCGATGTTCTCGGTTTTGGTAAATCCTGCCCAACCTGATTTCATTTTAGAACTTTTCGTTCGTGGTCATCTCTAGCCATTGGTCAAAGGGCAATGCGGAGAACGAATGTCATTTCATTGATTCATAGAACGTATCATCTTTCACGACCTTTCCTTGCTCATCTGTCAAATTTATCGCATCTGCCCAATACAAGGTCATGTATCGAGTGTAATCTATTTGATTATAAACTGCCATCTATGGAAGCATCAAATAGAGAGACAATTGGTGCTCTTCCCATTATTGAGATCTTAGTGCATGGTAATTTATGAGGAGAACTTTGATCAATTCCAGGTATAAGAGACAATACTTTGCCATTTCAGACTCAGATTTTCGTATTTTTTTCACAAAGAATGCAAATGAGCTCCCTCCGTTTGCTGTTCTTCAGATTATCATCATGGGCATTGTTTCTTTGGTCTCTTTTGTTGTTAGCATCCCGCAGTATTTGGAATTTTTCCTCCAGTCTTGGAGACATTGTGATCTCTCTCAATGAGATGCAGCAAGGCATTCGTACACAAGCTTGTACTGGCACATACCTCTCTAAAAATTGTTCCCCTTCAGTGCTTGCTCAGCTGAGCCTGCTGAAATTTTTCCAAATGCTGCAGCATGTGGTGCCAAACCTGAGTCATTGAATCTTGTAAAGATTGAGCGACGAAAGGTCATCTGAATATGAAAACCTCTGAAAACTGGAAGAACAAGTTTAAATTCTTCTGAGTTCACACTCTTTAATTCCATGATACGTGCATACACAGGCTGATGTCCTGTTAACTGTATAAATGACATTTTCTTGTCTTCTGCTACTCAAACTCAACTTTTCAGGACTTCATTTACTACTGACGTGTTAAGTGGCTTTGGTAATGTTAAGTGGAAGTATGCCTTACTTTAGCTCATTGGACTAAGGATGGATGCGTAAAAACCAGTGTAGACAACTTTCTTTTGTTCTTCTGGCATCACAGCATCCAGATTGGGGTTAAGACAAACCAATGCACGTGTAAATCGTCGCAATTTGTGGCACATAGTACCTTTTGTGTATGATATATTGAACTGTATGATTGGCTCAGGATTTCCGCTCTTGTTTGTTTTGTATCCAGCTATCGTGTCTTGTCCCTTTGGAAGCTGTTTAAAGGCTTCTTTTGATGGCATTAGTACATTTAGACCTTTGTAAGCTTTCCATGCACTCTTGCTGAACAGACATACCGTAACTTGTCCTGGAAGTAGCATCTCCTAAGAAGAAGAAAGGAAATTATACCGATCAAAAAAACAAGAATTTCAGGAAATATGTTGAAGGAAGCAGTGTTTATAAACTAGAAACTATTCTTGCTTTAAAAGAATGTAGAAAAAAACTTGAAAGACATCAATTTTATAAACTATTTCATCCCAATCACTCTTTACAGATCTGACTTCTTTAGTATATCATTCAAGGCTGTAAGAATGGGATCTTCACTGGTGTACTCATCGGAAATTCTTCTTGTTTTTTTGCTTGCCATAATGCATTTTCGAGACGTTTGCAGTCTCCGCTTTAATCTATATGTCTTGCTAGTTTCTTCGTAAATACCTTCGTATGGATCTAATCCCATCCATTTGTCAGCGATGCTCTTGAGGTCCCTCCAAGCTCGGATGTCTTTTCTCTGTTCTTTTGAATCAAAACGGTAATCCTTGCCAGCAAGACATACCCGAGTGACACCTTGCATCTTTCTGCCTTTGCTTTCAGTGTAGTCTCCTGTCTAGCCAGTAGAGTTACATCTCTTAGTGTTTCATGCACGTTAGGTACATTGATTTGTAAATGTTTTCAGCCAAAGGATCATATTCTCTTGAACAAAGTATTAATTACATTAACGTAGCTATTAGAATAAAAGACATGCTCTTCAAACACGTTTTCTCAACCACAGGTGACATAAACACTGTACTAATGCTGAGTATCAATTGAATGTGGAAATTTTGAAATCTTTTGCTATAAAGAATTAACGATAATTTTGAAAGATGCAGTTATATTGAATATCAAATCATACCCAAGGCATATAAACTTGATGGATTTTGAAACGTTCTTGGTAAAATCAAAACTATACTTTCTTCGTCCTGCCTCTGATATCATCAACCTTCGGTGACGTCATAGCACAATTTGCTGTAATCATCAAAATTTAATCCAATCAAAAGTTTTTCTCACGAGGAGTAAAATGGTGTATTGTTTGAAGGAATTTGACTTACCTGTCTTAAGCTACAAACGCAAAAACGATTTTGTAGGTGCCAGTTTTATGTCATTTTCGGCTAATGTTCATCGAAAACCAAAATGTTCCCAGGCTCATTTTGTAGAGCATGCTCTAAAATATCAAAATACCAAAGGTAACTTTCCAAACAAGGTCTACCTCAAAGTTGTCACGTGACAGTAGATTTCCACCCAACTGACTGGACTTCATTGTGCATAATCATCATTTGAAGCCTTTAAAAAAGAATGTAAAAGGTTACCTAATCACAACTTTTGCTGCACCATACTGACCAAAATCACCACAAAATTTAGGAACAAATAATTTTCTCCCAAACCTCACATGGAGAAACATGATTTACTATTTCAAAAGAACCATAACAGGACAAGGACATGTTGTCAATGGAGCTGAACAAAGCAAACTTAGTGACATTGTACTGTATTGGAGACTTTGTAAGCTCTGAAACATAACCTCCCTCGACTAAGCAAGAAGTCCTCCAGAAGATCGGATGACCAAAACCATCTACGATCTCGGATCATCAATTCTCTCGAATACTTTAGCTTAGCTCACTGTAGGCGATTCATTGTCCCAGATTCCAAACAACGTGGTTTTAAGCAGAAGTACAGCAAACAAATTATTCATTGTCGACTTTTATTGTACCCAATATAACGCAATAATAGCAATTGTATCACGCCTAGGTGAGGTATCCACCGAAGGCCCTTGCATTCTGACTTTATGGACTTGATGAAAGAGTTTGACTGCGTCAGCTTATTTGTGCTACGCAATTTAGTTAACATGATTCGCGGTGCAAAAAAAATCATTCAATGATTCAGTATCTCCATGCTAGTTTATCTGAATGGGATGATCTTGAGAAACCATCTAAACAGCTAGTACACTCCTTGACTTACAGGAAATCAAGGAATATTTATACAGAAAAAAGTGAATCAAAATTTGGGTATTCCAGTACATCATACAGAACGATCCAGAACGTAATTTACATCAGCAGTAGTGATACGTGCTCCGGGGCAGAACAGCTGATCTTGTTTAGGAAAAGCGGAGTCATTGCAAGCTCTTTTGCCATTTTTGTCAGACAGCCTCATCTGCCAAGTAGGAGCTTTTTAGGATAAAAATAGCAGCTATATCCGCTTGGCGTAAGCAAGAATATCACTTGAATATGGCTACATGAAAGAAAAATCGTTGTCAAAAATGTTACCATTGCCAAGATATAACTTTTAAGAGCAAGAAGAAAGTTGATATATGTAATTTGAAGAGAACAGATTGGATTCGTTGGAGGCTGTAATAAAATGTAGTCTTTACGTTAAAAATCAAAACAAAAAGAGCTTTAGATTTGTACATGATGAATGTTTGCGTTTCATTGATTACACAAAAGCCATTGATAAAATACAATTATCGAATATGTTATATACCAATATATTATTATAAATGAGAATGTCTTTCAGTCAAAGTGTATCGGAGCCACTACGTTAACACAAGAAAACCAGGACTCTATGCGCAGAAAAAGTTTTACTTTTTACTTGAAACCCTTCCAATGATGCCTTGTTTTTACTTGCTTTTCTTCTTTTTCTCTACTGTTTCTGACTTGCTGTTTTGAGCTCTTTCTTATAGAAAGGATCCGTATATCTATACCAATTATCCTGATGATTCACACTCTTTAAGAGTGTCAGACGGAAAAAAGCTTTTAAGTATGTTTTTTGCGCAATGTCGCAAATTTTCAAAGTGACTATCTCAGAAGATACAAAATAAACTATTATGACTAGGTTAATGGTCGTGAATTATTCTGTTCACCCTTTGCTGGTGTATGGTAGTCAAGCTTTTGATGATAATATCCGACACGACAAAGCATTAAGAAAAATATGAGATTTGGTTAATTAGTCGAATCATAATTATACCATGGTGATTACGTTGTGTGGTAAAGTGCAGAATTAGGTAGAAAGTTAAGAGAAGGAAAAGAGACATGAGGACTGCGGGATGTAAATTGCAAAAGTGTGAACTCGAGAACAAATAATCATTAGAAAGATCAAATGGAAGAAGAACAGAGGAAAGCTTCAATATTTGCGTAACAGACTGGACAAAGAAGTAGAAAATAACGATGAAATGTATCACTATTGACTTGGTTAACGACAGAGAGCAGTATGATAAGAAAGTTTGCAGTTTGTGTACTTGAATGTGATGATTACGGTCAATCAGATAATGAGGTGTCGTTTGGTGATTAGTGAAATATTCTAACGGATAGCGTTGCGTTGCTTATTAATTTTGCACTTGCATATTCATGAGAACATAAGGGAGTTCAAGCATCCTCATGTTTTCAACTGATGGCCCTCGAGTTCAATCAATTTTCCAAAATGAAAGTCTTAGGACCTCTCCTTCAAGTTTCCTTATTGCATACACCACTATCAGCACACTAGGAGAATTCTTTCGCTCATTCGCTCGTATGTTTAATGTCTCAGTGAATATATTATGTTATAGTTTGAAAATGTGAATACTGTCTGCAAATTCAGCCAAAAATACTGTTTGCATGTCCGTCCTGTGACATTGACTTTTGCTGTACAGTTGCTCATAAATCAAGGCAAAAATTATTAAAAGATCGCGTTTAGACGAAATGAGCACAATTTTGAGCAACGCGAGAGAGAGTAGGAGTCTGGTTTTTAACAAACTCAAGTATGGTATGATTTTAAAAAGGGAATATATATTGAGTTTCGTATTCTTATAGATAGACGTTACTTGCATGCAGGGCGTCTAGTGCAATGCAAACACCACTGTAAAAACATATGACTTGATGGTATCGGTAAAGGAAAGTCTTGTGGAAAGAGCACAATGGCCAAGCGACTGAAAGGTCTAAAGGGAGAGAATGAAAAACAATGGTTGGGAACTTGCAGATGACAACTGGACGTCACCTCAAGGAGACGTGAGAATGATATTTGACAAGATAAAGTTAGGAGTGGTGACCAAAGTGAACTTGAAAAGTTTGACGAGGAAGTAAGACAGGAGCGACAGCCAGGATCACAGCTCCTTTGTTGGGTCTAAGTAATGTATCGTAAATTGATGTCACATTGCAGAACTTTAAATCACATAAGAGACAGTAGTCATGGATGGAACAAGCAGTGAGATTACAATAACGTTTATTGTTCTAATGGTCATGCATTTTTTGCTAGAAATAAAAAAGAAGACCATAAAACAGTCCAGCAGCGACAAAGAGTTTCAAAACTATGTAAGAGATTGAGTCCAATCAGGGTAGTGAATTGTTTATCAAAGCCGCAGACAAGCATCGGGCACATGTTAGTACAAATATAGAAGATGTTCTTGCTTCAGGTTATTTGCCTTCAGGACAAAGAAAGCTCTCGTAGATACTTTTTATAATGTGCCCTTTGAAAGGGCGACAGTGCAAGATGAGTTTCGTTGCCTACAGGAAGCCCTACATCATTTATTTCTAAGACTGTTGTGTAATGAACCGATCGTTGAACTCCGCATAACTAGGTCTATGGCCATGTGATTTTTACATTATAAATTATTTTAATGTTACTAATCCTTACTTCATAGGCATGTTGTCATGTTTTCTCAATCGACATCATCCTCAGAATTTTGTTCCTTTATTCATACTTTGACGTTGTCTGTATTAATTAACAGATTAAAAACTAAAATTAAGATTTGAGGTACGTCTCACTACGTCTTTATCTCACACAAGTAGATCTGAAGCAGCTTTGCCATCCATTGACTTTATGCCTATTTCTTTCTTAATACTGCTTTATATCACTATGACGACTGGACCTTTGCGTCTTGCTACACGATATTAACTATCAAGCAGGAAAACATTTAGAATAGGTAAACATTAGAGATTTACTTGTGCTGTAACTTCTTCCATGGCTGGAAATGTCAATGGTTCATTGGCAGAGACTGTTGCAAAATTTTCAAAGAGAAATGTCATATGCAAGTTAATTTGATTACTGGGACACTGGTTCCTGTGTTAACGTTTCCTCTGCAACACTGACATCAATTGATCCTCTTGCAGCAATGCTTCATATCCCTTTGCCATCGTATACTTAATTAAATTCTCATTCCTATTCTTCTACAAAGATCAGTGTTTTCTATTACCATTGTTTATGGTGGATACTGAAAATGATGAAACACTGGCCACTTAATTAAAAAAGTGTTTTTGGGAAGCACTAAATGTAATGGCCATGGCCACGTTTGGTGTAGAACTACAACCTCAGCCAAGGCCGTACGTAGTAGGGAGCAGCTGTCCCCAACAAATTTTTAAAGTAATGTATTTTGGGGAGGGACCTGTGAAGTCGTAGGGATATTCGAATTTTCTAACACCTTAAATACTGCCGGACGATGTCACCCAGTCGGATAAAACGCACTTGTAGATAGATTTAAATGTTTTCTATCTTCGTCAGCCGAGTATTTAGAACTGTACTTGTTCTTCGGTACTCTTAATTATTTTGCTACTTCAAAAAATTGGATAATAGCTCTTATCTAGTGCAAGCAAATAGAAATATATGTACTTTCCTACCCTTCCTTTATTTGCTCAATAAATTTCAAACATCAGCAAACATCTTGACAAACAATACAGAATTACTTTTGCTTAAATTCAATGAACGAATGACTCGTTATATTTCTGTACAATTTGAATTGAACTCGCAGGTCACATTGATATTTTCTTAGAAGTTCTTTTCTGTAATTTTGGTTGTGTTCAGCTGTCAGTTAACTTTGGAAATGAGGGAGTTAGATCGATGAATGATGTGTAGCGAAGTCAAGTTATACTTATGGGACGTTTGTGCCACTAAAATGTGAAAAGGAAGTATTTTTTCTAACATAGGATTGATGAAATGCGCAACATTTGTATTAAACCTGTGAACCTTTGTTAATAGACATGCTAGAACTTAATACTCCAAGAAATACAGTAACTGTCTTTTTCTTCGCACGCCTTTTGCGAAGCGTCTAGACAAACTCAAGGCCAATTAAACAAATAATGAAAGTGTAATTCATGAGATATCAACTTTTGTTATTTATAACTGGATATATTCTATTGACATAATAGACAGGGTCATAAAATGTGTTTCCCCAACTGTCCACTATCCCACTGACAATATCCTGTGTAGGGCCATGACCTCAGTTAGCTGACAATATTTTTACAAATCATGACATCATTATCTCGAGTGGCATTTGCTTTCTTTTTTGTTTCGCAATATTTAGCTACCCTACGTCACGCGTCTTGTATTTGAACTTTTGCGTATTTCTGCTTCGTTTTAAGTGATTGTTGATAATGGAGTATTTCTGCTTCCTTTTAAGTGATGGTTGACAGTGCATGTTTTGGTAATCATATTTACCATTGTATCTAGCTATTTATTGTGACTCTGATGTGTGTCACATGAAACCAGGGACATCACATGAGGTGGATATGAGGGTGGCTGACCCCAACTGAGCAAAATCTAGTTCTGCAAATTTTCTAGAATGGATGTTTGCGTGTTCCTTATGAACAAAGATCACAAGACTCACTCAATGAAAACTGTTTTTTATCACAGGACAGAACTTTTATAGTGCAGGTAAAGTTCGAGCATGGACTATACAAAGTGATGTCTTAAACAGACTTAAGACCGACCTCCACTTGGCCGCGCGTACGATACGGCCAGGTCAGCGCATGCTCTATGACTCAGTATGATGCAA